>LPNX010095914.1:0-15629 GCA_001517045.1 Pseudotsuga menziesii
TGTCGTCTGAGCATAAGAGACATGGAGAAGACCCAAAACCAGTGGGTGGTCATTCCTAATAAACCTTGCCATGGACATTGTCTACCTTCGATGAGTCCAAGATAAAATGACTCTATACATATTTATGATCTGATAATGAAATAGAATTCAATTTGTGTTTCTTATAACCTCCATATCTGCATACATAAATGTACAAATATCTTTCTCCTATTTCAATCCAGATTCTGTTCATATACTTTGAATTTCACAACACAGGTAAGTCCTTTGCCTTCATCCATCTTTGGAAAGCAGTCCTGTTCATTGTGGAAATCTGGAGAAATACTATACAGAAGTTGATCAGCAATACTCTTTTGATGTTATGGTACAGAGGCTAGTCCTCTCATTTTCGTAGATGATATATGATTGGCTATGAATACCATGAACTTTGAATTTCATCTTATTTATTTTAGTAAGAGGATAGCTATGTAACGTTATGGGGACTATGATTTCATGATCACTTTTTGTTAAGATGCACAGATGCATTTACTGAATGTAAATTTTGGCATCTTCTGGATGATAAATGTAAATTTTCACTTTTTGTTGAGAGGAACAGATGCATTTACTGAATGTAAATTTTGGCATCTTCTGGATGATAAATGTAAATTTTCACTTTTTGTTGAGAGGAACAGATGCATTTATTGAATGTAATTATTGGCATCTTAGTACTAGTCTAGTACTTAGATGAAAGATGATTATGTGCTATGGTCAGATTTCAGCATAGAAATTTAAGATTGGAAGAGGGTCAGATGATTTCATGTGCAAATGGATATGGAAATTTGTACAGTGGAGGTGTCAGGTTTGTGTGAACATGGTCAAAATGATGACCACTGGCCTGCAACACTTGAAAATTGAAAGGATTGACCATATCAAAGTTAAATTGCAGTTACAAATTCATGCCCGTGCATATCATGTAGGATGGTGGGAGCTAACGAAGGTCAATTTCCTTTAAACTAGCATTCTATTATCATCTTTATGGGCCCACTGGGGTACACCAAAAAACTTGGTGGAAAAAGAAGACAATTCTGATCTTTTGGATTATTATAAGAAATGGATCCCTCTGTGGGGTAAGATATTTACAATATACACAATTTCCAGGGAAGCCAGCAATTATGCCCTTTGAAGAGGACTTATGTAACAGCTTATTGATATATCTCTGAACCTCTGAAGTTGAACCACTGAATGCAAAATTGTGTTCTGGATATTACGTAATAAGGTAGCCTACAAGATCATTATATGATGCTAAGGAACAAATCAACTGCCCAAATAGAAAAATGTTAGTGGGAAATAAATTTATTATAAATAATGGGAAGGAAACACATCTGAATGGCTAGAGGAGACCAGGAGTTCCCTACAGAAGGGGCAATGCCAACAAAAAGAAATATGTTTAGTGTCTAAAGTATCATCTATTGATCTTTGCTTACTACTCTAGAAAGTGTTCACATAGGACAAAAATACACTTTAGTAGTAGACCCTAAACTTTAAAGCAGATAATGGTCTTGACTGTTGGGATAATTCTATCATTACTATATATCTATAGATCTAAAGTGTAGAAAATTTATCAAGCAATAATGCCAAAGGAAATTCCTAGACTCCTAGTCTAGTCCAATGTATGGTGGAATCCTAAAAAAATCCCATTATCTCTTATTTATGATGAAGATGGTTGTTTCAGGTAAACAACCTAACTACATTACTGTTTTGAAAAGGAATCTTCCTAGTTGACAATACTACCTAGGTTAATGAATTTCCACAGAAAAAAAAGTATAGTTCAACCATCAGAACAAAACATGACAAAACCTATGGGATTGCCTGTTTAAATCAACACACAATACAAGAACATTTCCTCACAAGATTCACAGATGAGAAGAGATCTACCTTGGCAGCATCTTCTGGATTATTTTTCACTGGTGCATAAGAAATCCATGTATCCATTACCTACATATGAAAATCATAAACAATCATTCCCAATTCTATTAAGTCCAAAACAATAGGTACGTAAATAATTAAACGTTAGATTTAAATCATTATATTGTTTATAAACCATCTTCTTCAACAGGTAAACTCCAATAAGAGAGTTCACCATGGTATGACATTTTTTTTCTGAGCACAAGGAATTCATGTCTTTTTATTCTCTGTTGATAACTTCTAGATGAGCTTGTATATAGCAGTTAGAAGGCTGTAGTTAATTCTAGTCACAAACACAAAAAGGTTGCAAACTATAGCAATGGTTTGCTTATACTGATGATGCTCTTGTTCTTGTAGCTCGCATTCTTATTATAAGGACATCCACAGGGTCCAGTTTGGGAGATGACTCCTTAAGACTCAAAATCTGCAAAGGCTACGCTGGTTTTATTGTTGAGAAAGTGAAAGCTACATATTCAGGGTGCTTAAATATCCAAGAAGTTTGTTCAAGTCTTCCATCCCTATTTCATTTGGAAGTTCTTCTCATGGCTTTTCATTCTTCAAATGCATTTGAAAAAATTAAAATGGCAGAGAATATTTTTTCTACCCTCAGCAATGTAAGTTGTCCTCCAATGGAACTTAACAGCACACAATTGGTTTGCTGGTCTTTGCTGATTTCAAGAATGATGTTGATTCTTCGACACATGATTCCCAAGAGTTGACAAGGATTTATTAATGGTGGCAGCTTATTTCAGACGATTGCCTTCTGCACCAGAGCTTTTCTGCCTATTTTAAAGTTAACAAAGAACGATCAGCTAACAGTCTGGAAAATGGTTCTGTAAAACTTGAAAAAGCTCTGGCTTTAACAAAATGCAGGTTTTAAGATACCTCTCTGAACCAGCTAGAGCCACTAGATTAAGCCTTCCATAACGAATGTTGGCCATGGAGTCCTTTTCCCATTGGATCTCAATTACACAGGTAAAAACACTATGTTATCTACTACTCTCGCGATTCATATTGGTCGCTGCAACTCTTCTGTTTGCAGCTCCCTTGATAATCACAAGAACCATGACAATTTTAAGTTAAATGCATAATTGGCTTAAATTTGAACTAATCAAATTGAACATAAAGAGACTTGTCTTGTAAAGTACCAGAAGCAAAAGTTGAACAACATCATGCACATTTGTCACTTCAATTTCTGTAAGGTTTTCAACATATACACCCTTTCCAACATCGTCTCTCAACTGCACAAAAAACAATATACCTTGAAAATTATAAGCTTAACTGATGAAATGTTGCTGCATGTGCTAGTCACTACAAACGCAAATAATAGACAAGAAGAAACCAACATGATTGAATGAAACAAAGAATGACTGTTTTTACTTGTAAATTAGTAGAGGAAGGCTCCAATAAATCTGTAATCTGCTCATTATAAATCTCAAGGAAGGAGCATTTGCAGACATATTTCAGCTGCTCGTGTCTATGGCTTTCCTCGTATTGTTCCCACAAGGGAGATAATTGAGCTCCAAACATTCTCACCACCAGCAAAAGCAACAGTAGATAAAAACTGAAAACATGACAGATTACCGCTTTGATTCTTGCAAATAAGTATTCAAAAATATGAGGAGTCATTCCACGGTTCGCACTAGGTCACCTGTCCAATTCATCAATGTCACCAAGCATTGTATGTGTTTTTCCACTCCCAGTCTACATGGCATTTTTCATAAATTAGAATCAATTATTTTACATACCATGCACTAGTAAATTGTAATTTGAACTTCTGCAGTTTGTGACAGTCTTGTGAAAGTTGTGTTCCCACATCTCAACAATGACAGGGAGAAACGTATGTCATACAAATAGCTAATATATATAAACCTACCTGACCATAAGCAAACATACAGCTATTATAACCTGACATGCAATTTTCCACCATTGGCAAGCTTGCCACTTTGAATAGCATTTCCTGCAGTCCAAAAATGATTCCAAAAAGATTCACCTTTAGAAGCAGTTCAAAATAAGATTCACCTACATTCTATTATCCATAATGTCAATATGTGCACCTGTGTAATAGTCTCACAGGCAACATGATCAAATGTAAAACGTGTTTCAGGGGGACCAAGCCATGTAACATTATTTGCACTCTCCCGCTTCAAACACCTATTGTACCCTTGAGAAGCTACCTCTGCATTGTTTAGAGGGCGTATTCGGACTAAAACCTGTGTAATGCAAAAAATAATTATAATCACCAAAACCTACCATCTAGCAAACAATTGTAATCCCAAGAAAATTCAGTTAATGTAGCTCAACTACTCCACTTCAACAAATAAAGACTATTTCCCTTGCCAACAGGGCATTGGTTCAATGGTGAGCTTGACAAAGAATTACACCATCCAACAACAAGGTTTCGTTCTTTTTGTGCTCTGCCCCCCGTGAATGGAATCAGTTTCAAGGGGATGAGACCAGATGTAAGTGCCAACCGATTTTGGCAGAACACCTACCCCTTAGACCTGCACCTAATCCCAAGGAAATCCACTCTCTATAGTGCAGCCCCTCAAGGGATGTTTCTCAAGCCACTTTCAAAAAAGATATTTAAAAAAAATGAGAAGATTTCACACCTGTACATTGTGATCCATCCAAAATGCAGGGTCTTCATTGAGCTCAAAATGTGGCACTTCAAGAGTATTTACCACTGTAGGTGGTGTTGATGCCATTGCAAGATTTTTAGAATTATGACCAGTTCATACAATTGAACCTTGAGAACCAGGAATGCGAAAAATATTCATGGCTGTAACAGCAGAAACTACATTGTTCATTGTCCTTTGGACACTTTTGGTTGGTGTGCTGCTATTGGAGCTACTTTCTGACTGGTTGGAAGAATCCTTCCCTCCGGTTCTTACAGGTCGAGGAGTTCCATAATTTGAACCTCCATTTCCAACCCCAATCGCTCTGTTAATCTATTGTGTATTGCCATTGGGATGGTGTGTTTCACTTGCAATTGTATAGTTTAATGACCAAGGAGTAAAACTTGTGTCCCCAGTGCTTTCACTGTGATTTTCCCGTACAATTGGAGAGCGGTTCCCTCTTGTAGTGTTAGTCTCTCTGGAAGAAATGTCATTTTTCTGTGACCAGCCAAACCTGTTTCTATTAAGAATGCTTACAGCTGATCCAGGAACAGCCCCATGTCTTTCTGGTGTTGTGCCAGACGGCATTTCTGAATTATCATCCTTCGAAAATCCCTTTCCTTTGGGTTTGGCTGGAGTTAGATCAGATCTTCGAGAACCAGAGGAATTTTCTGCAGGAATGCTAGCCAGTTTCTGTGATGGTTCAGAAATTGGGCAAAGGGGAGCCCTCATAGAACCAGCCATTGTCGTTGAAGGCAAGGAAGAATTAGTTGGATTCTCTGAGGAGTTCTCAGCATCTCCCTGTGTGACAATTTTTTGAGAATTTCGCCTGAATATTCGCAGTGAAGACATTTCGCGTAACATGCTGTTTTTCAACCACAGAGTCAGCCATTTGAGACAGTACAAGGATTTATTTCAATGTGCTTGGGATATCTAATGCTAAACAGTTCTTCATCAGCATAAAAAATCCAATGCAAACAACAGTCTTAGATATTTCTTATAACCATTTAAACCCAAGATAATGGAGTTCAAAACTAATAGAATTTGCAATTTTTATAACACAAAATTGTTAAAACATTGCCGAAGTAGAGAAGCATAGCTGTTTTCTAAACTCGGGCCATCCCTGAAATAAACCCTTTTAACAAAGGGTTGCTCTCGACTTAAAGATCGTCCCTGTAAGGTTCCGATCAACCCTGAAAAAATTCAAGGCCTAGTGGAGAGAATTTACAATAAGTTAAGCCTTTTAGCAGTTGAAAGTTTAAACATACTTCAACTTCAAAATGTATCCCTTACGATGCCCTACAGATGCATGACAATAGACTTGATGGGTTCCGAAGTCCTAGCAGTGGACTTCTGGAATTGACAAATAGATGGTTTGTTACAGAGGAGTTTTCTTGAAAATCAAACATAACATGTTTAGAAGTACGGGAAAGAACAAGGTTTCCACCATGTGAGCAGGTGGGTACAAAGAATCAAAATCTTACAAGGGCCACGTTTTCAGAGGGTACCAAAACTACAAAACACTGTCCATCCCAACAAAACCTGTTTTCAATAGGTGGGCAGACGTTCAAATCTCGTAAAGGGCCCATTGCGCAGAAGTTCATTCACAGGGTAGGTTGGTCAGAGTTCAAATCCCATAAAGGCGACGTAGTGAATCCAAATATTGCTTGTGTAAGACTTCAAATCTCAGGTGGGACATACATCGAAAACATATAAGCATTTAAGCTTAAAACTAACCTGGAAATGACCGTAAAGATATTCCCCTGTAGATTGCTGGCAAGAAACCACCACCACCAACTGCCGTGAGCTATCGAATCCATCTTGCTTTGCTTTTGCATTAAACACCAAAAACTTCATTGGGATCAGGGTTTTTATCTCACATATCCTGCTCCCCCTGTTACATAAGCTTGAAAATCCGATTTCTGTGGAAAAAATTCATGGCAACTTGAATATATATCAATGAAGAATCCAAGAAGATGATAATGTCGATGATAAGGGCTATTCTTGGCCATTGATGTATCGACGCCTTCACCGTTTTATAAGTCAACAAAAACGGTGCCGTCGCTATAGCGACGGTCTAGCATGGATACAGCGACGAAAGTCGGGGCTTCTTAAAAAAAATTGTAAAAATGCATAATTTACCCTTGATTTTTCAACGAAAGTAAAACTAACGTGGAAAAATTGATCACATGTACTAGTGACAGATTCTGTCTCCCAACACCCACAGTACCATGCGGCACCTCCTATGATGCCACTGCACCCATGCAAAACCCCTAATGTTGCACAACAAAACTAAGCACCTAACTACTCAAGGATGATGGCTTAGTCTAGAGCCACACCCTCTTATGAACATCCCATAGCTCGCGCCAAATTAGCATGCCCACACACTAACTTGGTCGGCACAACTGTATTTGGGACCAATGACCGGATTTGTAGCTCCTCAAGCTCGTCTGACCTACTATGCACCACCAATGCAAGTCGCTCCGGCCCTCGCCCAGCTCCTCTGATGTCTAGAAGTCAAGTTTTTTCTCAGCAAAATATTCCCAACCAACTAACCCCCAATAACCAACAAGGGCAAGGTAAGAAAAACCATAGAAGAAATCGGGTTAACAACCAACCACAAGGAAGTGGCCAACAACCATACCCTCCTAACAAAAATGGTGCTAACTCTCCAGCCCAAAATCCCCAACAACCTAACCGATCGGGATGGATCACTCCCTTACAGACTAATCATCCATGTAAGCTATGCAATGTATAGGTCATTACACTAATGAATTCCTGCACATGGACCGTGTCAAGTAGTTTCTCCAAAAAGAAGCTCAATGGGACACCCATGCGACATCACAGGTTCAACCCAACTCAGTGCCACTGGACCCTTCACCCATGGTGCTCCAAAACCCACTACTAATCCAAGGAATGGTTGCAACTACACCCCTTCCCCCACTTGTTCCCACAGCACCCACTACGGCTCCACCTATGGAGACTGGAATCCATCACTTGATGATAATGTCAACTGAAGAGGTAAACCTCTATACTAGACGAAACCAATATGGGTCTACCATGGAGACCACTGACCCATCAGAAAAATCCACCTCGAACACTCACAACATGCCTCTCCACTTACCCCTACTTCCCAGTGATGGGGCGACTATAATTCCTCAGTTTCCCATGCGACGTATCGCTAACAATGCCACTGCTAGAGATTCCTTGAACTACAGTATTGTTGAGGACTTAGCTCAGTCACCTACAACCATGTCCACGCTTGAGGTGCTACAAACATCCCTGCCACAGTGGAAAGCATTGTTATCTGCCCTTGGTGTCATGGATCCCTCTGATTCTAGGTTGATCACATTCAATTTGGATCAAGGAGAGCCAAGAATTTCATCCACATTCGCCTTCCAGATTCTGATCTCAATTCGGAATTTGGTCATGCATCGATGTATCATCCATGAAGGGGAATCCTCCTGCATAATTTCAACATTTGTTTGGAAGAAACTCGGGTCCCCTACCCTCCAACCTTATACCACTTCATTGTGCACCTATGATGTACACCCCACCAAATCCTAAGGCATTCTTCTGCATGTCCCGATATCATTAGTCAGTAAGAAGGTTTTGATTGACATAGAGGTTGTCAACGCTCAACTTGACTATAATATTCTCCTCGGATGTAGTTACATGTATGCTATGAGAACCGTGGCATCCACTGCTTTTCATGTTATGATGTTCCCTCATGATGGGAATATTGTGACGGTGGACCAATTAACTTACCATGATCTGCAAGGGCTGACCACACTGACAATGTCATCCCTACCATTGATACCTCCATCAACAACACATCCATCCCTTCTGTGTCGGTTTTCATTCCTAGATTGTTCGCCGACACTTCCATGACGGCTTCTTTCCGATGTTTTCTCCTATTCTATACGATCCCTTTCATTTTCCCACTGTTCGACATCGTGAGCAAGCTAGTCATGGCTACTTTAAACCTACCAAAATTTACATTGGGGATTTCTGTGTGGTACCTTGAACCACCTACCTAGCCTCTGATGCCCTAGGTCATGTTGATTCCCTTGCAACCCATTGTGATCGAGTCATGCCCCCCTCCTATCCCACAAAAATCTCCTTCCACACTTGCATCAGCCCCACCTCCTCCAAAAATGACTCGAGAAAAAAATACTAAAACAACCGACAAACCATGGCTGATGCCACCTTGCACCATGTGCGACGTATAGGGTCACACAACCCAGAATTGGCCATAAATCCCCATCCCTCGTACACACCTAGATTCCATGGATACAATGGAGAATATTTTGATATTCATCCTCCCAACTTAGCCAATAGTCAAAAACAAGTCTTTGAGGACAAACCATGCATGCACACTTTGCGCATTGTATGGAAAATATTCTCACCACCTCCAAGACTTGGCCGAGTTTCGAACCACCCTTAGCAATCTTTGGAAACATTCCCTTGCATCCTCCTACTACCCCCAAGGAAACGACCAAGTCAAAGAGATCAATAAAATCATTAAAACCATGCTCCAGCGAATGGTAGGAAATCGCAAAACTAACTGGAACCATATGTTATTTTCCTCCCTATGGGCCTACTGCACTTCCATGAAGAACGCCACTAGATTCACCCCATTCCATTTTGAACACAATGTTGAATCGGTACTCCCCATAGTGTGCCAGATCCCATAACTTTGCCTCGTTGTTGAACTCCTTCCTGAAACTTTGCCTTTAGAAGAATTCCTCCTACATCTTGAACAAACCAATGAGGACCGTCGTGCTTCTCTCCAAGCCATCGAAGCAACCAAAACCCAGTCGAAGTCACATTTTGACTCCCATGTCCACCCTCGTACCTTTATCAAAGGTAGTATGGTCCTTGTTTATGACCAAGCCAATGATAAGTTGGGAAAAGGTAAGTTCGAATCCATGTGGTACGTCCCATACGTCATTTTCCACTACCTCGGCAAGGGGGTATACATCATTGCTGACTCTAATGGAAATCTCTTGAAGAACCCCCGCAATGGGCTCTACCTCAAGATATTTTACACCTAACATCACCATAATGAGTCACTTGTAGTATAGTTTTTTTGTTTTTGGTTTTACACAGTTCTTGAAGTGAGTCTTACACTTTGCTTCCTTGATTGCTCCAGATGGATCCTACCTCGTGTTTCTACACTCGATTTGCTGATGTAGCAAGCACATGGTCTCCAAATCTTGCCTCAACTATGTGGGTTATCTATTCACCATCACATGAGTTGATCCACATCGACAGAATGCGTGTGGGAATCATGACCAACAACCAGGCTGAGTATGATGGTATCACTGGCCTCTTGGCCACCGCCCTCTATTTGGATAACCACTACCGGGTACGCGATCCTTGCCTTTTTAGGAAATTCCTATGCACTAAACAATTGGTTATAACTTTTGAATCATTACATTCACACATGTTCCCAGAAACCTCAACAATGTACCATATCAAATGGCTAACGACATTCTATAATGGCATATTCATCATCGCATATAGGAAGCATATAAAAAATTGCATCATGAATCAACATATAATCGTGCATACATATGTAACATACATCATCTAGGAATTTTTCATCATAAAACGACTTACATAAAAAACCACAAAAGTACATCCATGTGCATAAAAAATATATATGTATATATAATGTCAAATTGTTCCGTACAAAATGAGAATCCACACAAAGCTTTCTTAGTTGAATACACATGTCGATATAAAAATCCTAGTGTGTCATCACACTAGGTGCAACACAATCGACTTTTAGTCAGAGTTGGAACCCTCCTCTTGGTCCTTCGACTCCTCCTCTGACTCCTCCTTAGCCTCCTCCTCCTCCTCACTAGATTCATCATCATCATCCATAGGATATTCTCCGTGTGCCACTGCTCGCACATACTCAACAACAACAACAATCCTCTTCATGAGAGGAATCCACTCAGCGTGGAGCATGGTAACAAGCGAAAATAAGATCATCATCTAGATACTACTAGATGCCATATCTAACTGCCTTTGGTAGGTTCTCAATATGCTGTTGAAGCTCGTCCATAGTACATCGCTCTCTCTTGCGTCCCTATGTAGATGGATTTAGTCCCTCCACCCTACCCATCTAAGGCAGGTACCCCGTTGGCGGGAGAGGACCAACATCTGCACATGCACAAAAATATGTCATCATTCTCTACACATCAACAAGATACCAATAATATAAGTACTCTATATATGAATATAAACACATAAACCATCATGTATATGTACCATCTGGTCCCCAGGCCTGTACTGGAGGTTGGGGCATCTCTGGGTCTCCCTGAAATTCCATCTCATGGTACGGGTAGTCCTCAACAACTACTGGGAGCTGCTTCCACTGAGCTAGTAGATATTGAGTAAAAAATAGGCCCACCATGCCACCTCCCTCACTCACCATCATCTCACACCATCTGCGCATCCGATGCTCTCGAGGCCCACCATCCTACACTGCTAAGTGTGGTCGAAGGGTCAGAACTCTCTTAAAAAATAAAGAGCACATGAAGGAAGTGAAACAAAATTCCCTGCCAACCATCTAGGCATGGTTGAGCGCACACCAAACCATGATCAAGTACATCTAGGACCATCCATAATATGTTCCTGCCATCACACTCTCCATCATCTAGAGCTTCCCTTCGGATATCTTGTGGTTCCCAGACGAACCGAAGATCTACAACACCGACGAACCCAAGATCTACAACACCATCGCTACAACTTCCCAAGTTGAAAGACTCTCAATATCAACAAGTAAGATGTATGACCCATGCACATGCGCAGAGGCATAACACTACCTCTCACATAGGTCATCTAAAGTTTCCCCATGCAATATTTTTGGTGCCATATCTCCAAACACTCCCAGCATTGGGAGTCCAATCAGTAAGTATACATCTCGCAGCATAATCTCAAGATGATGCCCCTGTATAATAAAGCACTTTCCCATAAAATCCCAAAATTTCACGAAAGTCTCAAGCAGCAGTCACAATCTCTTTATCAAAGGAACCTGCATGAACTTCAACAATCCAGAGTGGGCTAGTGCATTCCGCACACATGCATTTCTCAGATCCTACCTCTGCAAGTATTTTCAATATTGCTCCCGCCACATAGGTTGAGCCATCCTACATAATAACCAAATCCCTATCATGAACAAACATTAGCAAAAAACTCATCCAAGGGAAAAGTCACTCTGTTTGAGCCAGAACCAGTGACCATGTCGCTCCTTCTGGCTAAACAGGTGCGACTCAGTCACACCTTCTAGCCAAATAGGTGCAACTCTAAGTCATGACGGTCTCCTCCATAGAAGCGATTGGGTCGCTACTATTTGGCCCAAAAGAGCGACCTAGTCATGCCTTAGGCCTCAAAAGGTGTGACCTGGCCCGAAAAAACACTTGCAGCGTAGCCTAGGCCCCTGGGTGAGAAAATAAAAAAACCACTGAAAGAAATGGGTTTTTCATGTACTCTTACCTACAAGTCGCGTATCATAAAATCAGCAGTCGAAACAGAAGAAATCAGCGAAAGAAGTATGGGGTCCTCCACTCCAACTCAACACTGAATAGTAACAATGACACTTGTCATGTGGTCCCCCCCTGTTTATAGGCCTCATTGGGTCTATTTTTCTTCTGAGCACTACATAGCCATCCAGAGTCCGTTTGGGACGTCATTTGCATTGTTGGGTTGAGTTTTCCATCCTCTGTATTTTGGTGAGACCCTTATCTCATGTTTTACCCATTATTTTATGGACCATTTCCTGGAATTCAACTCGATTTGCGTTCCTACACATGGGTCTTCCTCTGTATGTTTTGGCATGTTCTAAACCCATCCGCTCCATCCATACTACAAAAGTTGGCCACCTTTGACCACCATCCATCATCCCTCAAGGGGGCACCATTAGTGTTCTGCATTTACACCCATGAGCCATGTTCACACCATAAACTCAGTTCATAGATCAAACATGTCCCCCTTGCTTGGTTGACCATTATGAATTTTTTGTTAAGCTCTTTTTGACTCCTAAATGAATGAAAATATCACATAGCACACTTGATTCCTTTATCACTAGTTAAAGTATTTTAAAAGGAGACTACATAGTCTCGTTTATCTTTTTTTGCAGACTGTGCAGATTACCATAAGAAAGGACCACCTCGACACACTCAAGCGAGGAACGTTTCCATCTGCATCCTTTTATTCTTTCTCGAGCATTTGGACCAAACTTTACAAAAAATATCATTATGGGTTGTATTTAGTCTCTTTTCTGGCCATATCATCAAGGAAAGATTGCCAAGAAAACTTGATTTCATTCATGCTCGTAAAGGTATTTGAATTACCACCCAGTTAGTACAGGTTTAACCTTTTCCGTCCTGACTGTACTATCAACGGTAAAGAAGTCTTCTATCCCCTAACAATAGTGGGAGAGCTCTCCTATTTACAATTTTATCCTTTTTCGGGCACATAAGACTATCAATGAAAAAGAGACCCCACTAGAGCCTTCTTCATGTTTTCAAACTCTCTAAAATTGAAAGCACCATCGAGCATTTAATTTCTCTGGCTCGCTAAAAATCCATGAGATCATGGCATAACGCTGTCTTTAGGCGCCACCCCATATGTTACAGTTTGACAACATTCCCCCATTTGGTCGCCTTTGGTTAGAGTATTCTACGATGACTCTTCCTTGGATCCCATTGATATCAAAAGTCTAAGTTACCTCCCCCCAAGTATTTTCCATCTGCAGTCCTAGTCTCAGTGTAACAACTATGATCCCTCTACCATGAGTCTGTTTCATTTTCTGCCAGGTCAGCCCTGCCGTCATTACTCTGAACAAAGGAAGTTTGGGTCTCCCATGATTCCTTGCCCCTGTTCCCCCACTCATTGTGTCAGTCCCCATATTGTCCCACATATTTGGTTATCCCCCTCATGCTTTTGGTTAAGGAAACATCATTTCCTTGGTAAGTTTCAAGTCTCCCTCTGTCAACATCAACACATCTATTCCAGAGGATATACCTAGAGGTCCATGTATCCTGGTTTCATTAACCTCATTGGTGAGTTCCTTGGACCACTTAAGAGGAGTCCTTAGTGCCTGTCAGGATGGCTGTGTCTCACGTGCTCGACTTCAGCTACATCATCTCATCATTGAGACTCTTACAGGGTAATGGTCTATGTAGTATTTGGTCAAAGACCCCAGTTGTCACCTGACTCTAGCACATTGGTGAGTCTATTAAGGGATGCATACATGTTTATGTCCCTTGTGATTTTTGGGTTGTGATGG
Source organism: Pseudotsuga menziesii (assembly GCA_001517045.1). Classification (NCBI taxonomy): domain Eukaryota; kingdom Viridiplantae; phylum Streptophyta; class Pinopsida; order Pinales; family Pinaceae; genus Pseudotsuga; species Pseudotsuga menziesii. Next base: position 13,864 of record LPNX010095914.1, read on the forward strand.
AAACAGTGATCAGAATCCCCCAGAGCAGTGCTATTGTATAGATTCATTATTGATGCAACACATTGTACCATAGAGACTCTGACTCTCCATCAGTGAGTCCCTACAAAGTTATGAACACTTCCAGAACTAGCAGATCATCAGTTGTGAAGATATTGCATTCCATGAGAATTCCATGGGTCCTATTTATCAATTCTTTAGATCAGTATTGTTTTCAACCTCTCATTGAGGCTACCATTATGTAACAATGGTTGTATATGACTAGATATTGTATTTTGGAGTCTTGATCCCACTATTGATTCTTTTGACATTGTTACGAGCATGGGTATGCCCGCCTCGTCCATATACATGTCACATATTCTTTGTATCTCACCCATTTATGGGAACCAACATTAATACAAAACCAATATCCATTGTGTCGCAAACAAGGAAGCACCGCTTCTTCGCAGGTCTCTCCACTATCCCTAAGTTCCTATGATGTTTGTCGGCCATACGATGAGATCCTACCCTAACACATCAGGGGGGAATCTATTAACACAAAAAAATTCTCAACCAACTCTACATGGACTACACCACATAGAGACATCCATTTCCTAACCTTTTCCCCTCATTTTAGACGTCCACACCTATGTTTTAACCTTATTCTCTCTAAAAAAACTCAAAAATATTAAAAAGGGCCTAAAAAACCCACAAAAGAGCTAAAAAGCTCACAAAGGGGCTAAAAACCCGAAAAGAGATAAAAACAGCAAAAAGGGGCTTAAAACCTTGAGTAGGGCCTAAAACCCTAATTATGGTCCAAAACCCTAAATGAGAGAAAAGGACACAAAAAACTATAAAAAAGGGTGGAGGTTCCCATCACAACATGACATATTCCTTCCTCCGTTATTATACTTGCACGAGTACTTTGAGAAACCATCACTCTCAAATTACTCATATCAAGTCACCAAACATTTCATTTGCCCCACTTGCTCCCCATTTTGTGTGTTGAATCAACCTCCATACTCCCCAAACTTGTGGAGAAGCAGTACCATTATGAGTCAGGGCATGGTGGCCCCTTTTCAAGTAAATCGGAAGGTATAACAGTCTCATTATTTTTGTGTAGTTTTTTAGATTATTTGTATTTTTTTATTTGTGTTGCTAATAGTTTGTTTTGCAGCTATCTCTTCCATTTTGAACTCTACCCTTTCATCCCTTAGACAGAAGCGAGGTGTATCTACATGTAGCCAGGGTTTTTCCTTGGCTACAACCTATGTAGAACCCAAAAAACCCATGTTATGGACTAAAACTATGGATCTCCCCCCTGTAGCATGAATTGGGTCATGAGAACCATCCTTGGTGTATTAAACCTTCAAATGTGATACCACTTGTTAAACACATTCCAAGTATGTCCTATGCATGGGATATGTTGTGGGAATTTCAAATGTGATATAGCCAACACCACCAAAAGTCCAAATTCTTATTACTTTTAAGGGAGGTATTTTAAAAATAGCCTTAAAAAGGACCTTAAAAAACATTCATGACAACTGGAATTTTGAGGGAGGATTTACCACAACCACCCCCACAAGTCTAAATTCCCATAAATTATGGGGGAGACTTTAAAAAAATCACCCCCAAATTCCCAATTATCATGCCATTTGGGGTGGCTTTAAAACAACCGCCCCCAATAGTTCATTTATCATTACTTTTAGGGGGGTTTTAAAAACTTCCTAAAAAATAACCTTTAGGGGGGGGGTTCTTTCCAGCCCCCCAAAAGTCTTGAGAATTGGACT
>LPNX010095914.1:15672-304641 GCA_001517045.1 Pseudotsuga menziesii
CCGCCTTAAGACAAAACCACCCACAAAAGGGTATTTTGTTATAGTGAGCTAATTGTTAATTTCCTGGAAATATAGGAGGTATAGTGGAGGAATCTAGATCAGTAGTGTTCAAAGGCATAGTTTTTGGTGTAGTCATGGTCGATAAAGAAGTGGTCGAAATAGGAGGTGGTGCAGGGAAAGAAGACATCATGATCTGCATTATCGAGGTTGAGTTTGCACTATCGGTCAAAATCGTTGTTGTAATGGTTGACTCAAGCATATTCGAAGGTGGTAATGGTAAAGGTGTTGGAACGAGGGTTGTTTTGATGGTTGGTATGGTCGAAAAAATGGTTGCAATCGGTAGTATAGGATCATCTGGTGCAAACTTGACATGCGTAGAAGGAATAATGGTCGGAGGAAGTAGAGAGTGGGTAACAGTAGATAGTGTAATTGTCTCGTGGATTTTTTTTTCATTGCTACAGTATGATAGCATAATTTATGTGGCAATTTTGGTATTTTAACGAATTTTTAGTTGTGTTTGTTCTTGTATAAGTTAGAGTTTGAATTTCTATTGACAGAAATTCAGTGGGGCAGTACCTGCTAGAATGGGTTGCTTGATAACATTAATTTGTGTAACTTGGGGATTTGGTAAAGGAAGTTTTGTAATTATTTAGGAATATGGGATCCTAAAAGACCTAAAAAATTGTTCTTCAATGTCTTGGGGTTCTACCTCAGCAGGGGTTTATGTGATGGCGGTCAATGAAGGAGGAGGAGAATTGTTGGGGACCTTGACAAGGTATTTTGTATGAGACTTGAAATTGAATTTTAACTTTTTAGCAAGATATTTTACCTTTTGACGGTCTTCCTCATGGGACCATTTTTTTTAATTTGTTTCTCAATGGTGACTTGGTTGATGATAGAATCCATGATAACTTATTCATCATCCTTATGTAGTTCCTAGAGTTTGTCTTCAGTCGTGGCGATTAAAGCCAAATTTCTCTTTTTGGAATTCCTGGACTTAAACATTTGCTACATTGTGTAGATCTATTCTGTGACAATGTTTAACTTCTCGATTGATAGGTCAAGAGGTGATTGCAACTTTGGCTATGCTTCATCTTATTATGTGGTCTCCCCCGATTCTTATTGTTCTTTTGTCGTCTTTGGCTAGGTTTTCGACATGACTAAGACCAGGGGATTTTCTTCGTCCTCTTGTGGTCCAAAAATTCTATGTATAAACCGACTTCAAAATATTTTTCCATCTCGTCATCGGTGAGTGGTTCTTCTAAAGGAAGATATTTATCCATGCAATATTTGGTATTGGGTAAGCTATGTTGGATTGAATTGAAAGATCAGAAAATTTCTTTAACTAGAGGATACAAATACAACTCCTTTGCATAATCAGTTTCTCTGTGTATGAACCAGAATTTGGTGAAGTCAATTTCTAGATGGATGTGTGCAGTCAAAGGTAGGCTCCAACGGACAGGTTCAGGAACACTCCATCTCGACAAAATTATTTTCAAGACTTGAAACTACTTTTGAAGCCACATCTTAGAAACTTTAGGGCCTTGATTCCATCCCTAAGGATGAAAAAATTTGAAGCTATACATTAGGTTGATGGATTTACTTGTAAAGGAAGGGTCACTAACTAGTGATATTATAGACATGGCCAACCAGATTAGTAAAGAGGGGAAGCTGATTGGAAACCCTATTTCCTGTCACTTTTCAAAAGTAGAGCAGGCTACTCCAATGAGGTATTCTTCCAAGTTAAATTTTTTTGCATATGTTTCCATTTCCTTAACTGCTTCCAACATATCCAGTTGAATGTTGGATGGTCGAACTGTACTTTTTTTACAAATAAAGATAATAATGGTGGAATATTTGCATGTATGGTACTGAATTTTATTAATTCCTAACCCTCACAATATCTTACCCTTGGGTGATCCAATAAATTCCTCTTCCAATTTCAGTTTGATATCGACTGATATCGGTGGTCCTTGGTTTGGTAGGTTGGTAATGGAAGCTATTAAGGTGTCATTGATTTCAATTGGTTTAACGAACCAGAGTTTTCCATTATGGTATCTATTGACAATATACTACACGATCAGATATCTCAAGCCATTGAAGTTCTCCAATAGAGGTGCACCAAAATAATGTCATATTTTGGATAATACCGTATTGTTGGCTTCCTAAGACCATTTATAATATCAAATTCCCCATTTTCATAGGTCTTGTAGTGTTTCTACCACTCGTGTTCTTCTGTCTTGGCCTTTTCGATCCTGAGAAAACAAGATTTTAAGGGTGCCAGGATGGTTTCTTCTTCTTTGTGGTGAATCTTTTCTGTTGTTTCCATGGACTTGGTCAAGGATATTTTCTTCATAGATATTTTTTTTTTTGTCACCAGTGTTGCAACAGAATTTGCAAGCTCTAGGGTTTCATACTAAATTTGTGGATGCTCCAACTCTTTGAAAAATAGCACCCAAATTTGTTCAAGGTATTCATTTATAGCTTGCTTGTGGAGAACTCAATAATTTTTGATAGGTGGATGCATTGAATGCATCTATTGTGCTGGAAAGTTGATTTGTTCATGCAAAGAGTCTTTCACTTCATACCATGTTCATATATCATTATAACTTCATTTCCAGGGTTGGTCATAATAAACTACTCATCAGGAAGGTTGACTCCCGTCCTCAATTCTTGTATGTTCCTTTAGTCTTCGATGGTTGAGTTCTTAATACTGGTTAGTTTTGGCTACATATTTATCATTCATTTTCTATTCATGATGGTTTCACTCTCGAATTTCCAATATATTGTCCTTTTTCAACCTATCATTTCCCATGTATTAGGATATTCTTATATAGTATTTATTTTAAGTTAGTTTCCTATAACTACTTTTTCTCTTACATACTATACTAATTAGTACAAAACTTATAATTGTTACAAAACCTGGGACACGACATTTGACCAAATGGTGCTACAACCATTTAGTCAATGTCATGCCTACTTTATGCTCTATATATTTTGAGTCTATCTCCATTGACTACTTTTCTAAATATCTTCCCTTGTAGTGTTTTTAGTCAAACTGATCCATTGTTATTTAATTCTTCAATTATGTATGGTCCAAGAAAGGATGTATGCAATTTATTTGGTTCCCCCTTTATTCAACTGTCATTAGGAAATATCAGGTCTCCTACTAATATATATTTCCTTTTTATATTGCAGTCATGCCATGATTTATGTTGTTGTTTCTATATTTCTTGGTGATGGATTGCTATCTATCATTACTCCTCTAGTTTTGATAAGTCGAAGTTTCTATCTTCAACTACCTTGACATTTTTGAGGTGAAGTATGTCGGTGATTATTGGTGCCTGTTTTCTGAAATGTAAAGGTACGATTTCTTATTTCCCATAAACTAATTTAAATGGAATCTTCCATGTCGACCAATTATAGGTTGTGCGATATGCCCATAAAATAGCAGGTATCATGTCGTCCCAATCGTCTTTGTGTATGTTGCATAAATTTGTTAATCCTTTAGTAAGAGTCTTGTTAAATGATTCAATAGCTCCATTTGATTATGGATGATAAGAGATGCTCTTTTGCTGGTCAATCATAAATTCTTTTAGTTGTATAGCAATGGTTTTCTTGATGAAGTGTGCCTATGTCACTAATGATGGTGAGAGGGTATCCAAATCGTGAGTACATGCTTTGACGGGTTTAGCTTCATCCCAATTTTTCACATACTTGACTGCGGTGATCATGTATCTTGCACCAGCTTATTGACTAGGTATTGAAAAAGGACCAACAAAGTCGATTAACCACATTTCAAAAGTTAATCATGGGTTAAATTATATTAGAGGCATCTCATTCCTTGGTATTGGTTGGCCCAATAGTCATCATCTGTCACATTTGTTTACTTATTTTGCAGTCTTTGTGTAGAGTCGACCACCATAAGACGGATTGAAAACATTTTCTAGCTATTGTGTCAGCTTGATAATGTCCTTCTATAGGTCCAATATGTGGATCATCAATTATAGCTTGTTGTTCATGTTCAATAGCACAATGCATGAGTACCTTATCTAGTACTATTTTATACAAAACCCATTTATCAAGGTATATGGTGCAACTTTCATAGAAAGTATTCTCTTCTTCTTTTCTAACATTCCTTCAGGAGCTTGACCTTAATCTAAAAACTGTGATATATCTTCTAATTCTTTCAGCAGAAATTTGACTCTAAATAAATTTGTGTTGAGTATCTCATTGTCGATATCGACAGGGTCTTCACCTATTTCTATTATGTATGGGAGGCTGTGCTCGACATTACTTTTTCCTGGTCGAACAACTATTTCAAATTCAAATTCTTGAAATAAGAGAAGTCGTCTCCATAACCATCTATGATGGATTCGTTTATTTACCATATAGTTAAGTGGTTGGTGGTTTTTATAAAATGTAAATGGATTATTTGGTATATAATGTCGATAGTTTTGTAAAGAAAAGATGATTCCCAAAGTTTCTCGTTCTATTGTCGAATAGTTCTTTAATTCTTTATTCAATTTTCTGCTAGCATATCTGTTGGGGTAATCCAGTCCATATTCTCCTAGTTGTGTGAGTATAGAACTGGCAGCAATTCTGAACGTGTTGATATGTACATAGAACTTGATCGACCAATTTGAAAATCTTAGTATTTGTGCTTCGACGAGTTTCCTTTTTAGCAACTAAAAATCTTCTGTGCAATTTTGGGACAAGATAAACTCTTGATTGTCTTTCAATAATTCCTCTAATGGATATGGCATATCATAATAATATCTTATAAATTTTCTGTAATATCCTATATGCCTGATAAGTATTCTAACCTTATTAGTATTTATAGGTGGTTTGAGGTCTAGAATTACTTCAATATTGGGAAAGTCGACTTTAAGACCTTCCTTACAAACAACATGGCCCAACAATATATCAATTGGTGTGGAAAATATGTATTTATTAATATTAAGAGATAGTTGCATTTGTCGTCATCACTCTAGCATTAGTTGAAGGAAATGCATATGGTCTTTGAGCAGGGAATATATCATCCAATCGTTTAAGTAGACTGCCATTGTTTTATATGAGTATTCCTAAAATGCTTTTACTACTATTTTGGAAAACACTACAGGAGCATTCTTTAAACCAAATGGCATTACTCTATATGCAAAAGAACCAAATTCACATACAAAAGTTGTTTATGTTAATCTTCCTTTGCAATAGGAACTTAGTTATATCCTGTCAGTCAATGAGTAACATTTGTGTCCTGCAACCCCATTGATGATTTTGTAACCTAACTAAAACTAAAAACATTTTACTTTTGTGAAATACATTACTTTAAAAGTCATTGTAAAGTTTTATGTTGTTGAACCAGCATGGTCAAATATGACTGTAGTCAAATTATTTATTTTTAAATAATTAAAATAAGAGACACCTATTCAAAAAAGACTTTTGAAGAGTGTTCAATGAACCACTAGGAGGAATGATTTGTTGTAGAAGGCCAAAATGACAAGTGGCAGCAACAAAATTTACTTTCTAGTTGTTGCAGGAGGCAACATCCCTATAATTGTGGTCATGTTCCCAAGAAAATATGAACTAAGTAGGTGGCTCATTTAATTGCAAAACTAACCCAAATACCTAGGAAATATTATATATACCATTGAATGAGCAGGATTCTCACTACATTCTAAGATATTAGAACCTTTTGGTTTTGCCAAAAACTAAAAAGTTAGGCACACAAGAGGAATTCGATGAGGGGAAAGCTAAAGTGAGCTACTAGAGTTTTAACTACAAGTCTGACTGCTAAGTTACAGAGAGTAATAAATAGGATTCTACACAATATCTTCATCCTAGCAATTCAGTGAACATGCTCAGAGGTCCTAAAGCAAGTAATCTTGGCTGCTTTCAGGAGACAGTTGGGAGGAACAATCTTCTCTGGGTGTTTGTCCACTTCGAAGTGAGCAGGTTCCATACTGTTCTAGTTAATTATATTTATTTCAACTTCTATTTATATTCTGAAGGGTTGTATAAATGAATGGTTATTGTTTAAAAAAAATAAAGTAGGAAAGTTTTATCTTCTATAAATTATAAGTTAAAATGAATTTTATTGCTATAATAGTTTTTCCATTTTTTGGAATTGTAAACTATATTATTCTTCTACCTAAAATCAGTATCATATATATATATATATATATATTCTTTTTAACTAGTATGTTACATAATTAGTAAATGTTTAGTATTTCTTTAGTATTCTTATAATTTTCATACTGATTTTAAACAAGAGGTTTAAGAAATTATCTTACAACTACGGTCTTCCTTAGTTAAGCACAGTTAAACAATGAGTCAAAGTTTATAAACAAAACACAGTTTAGATTTGAAAACTACTATATCGTACGGCTAAGGAATTTGAGACCCATACAAAAATAAAGAGTAGAAATAATAATATTATTATTAACCAGTAAAAATCCCTTTTAATCGAATGGTTTAATGATTTCTAAACTTATGCAAGTATCATTTATTTTACACAGCCGAAAGGCTTTTGTTTGAATAAATTACCTAGTAACTACAACCAAGAGGTTGAGAGGCTTACCATTTTCAGAAGAAAAAAAACGAGTTAGGGTTAAAAAATTATAATAACGAAATGATAGTTTCGATATAATTGTAATAAACAAACATCTATCTTCTTTTTAAACTCTGCATAACTTAAACAGGGTTTATACAAATTAAACAAAAAAAAACAAACTCTATTTATTTTAATATAAAATGTTTAACAGGCCAAGTTTCGTTGCCTGTAAAGGCTATTTTATCAAGAAATGAATTTTAACTGAAAACTACAACAACCACGTCGAAATCCAATGAAGATAGGCCGTATCCATAAACTCTATCATAAAACAGAATGACAACCTTTTAAAGGCTATACGCAGTAGGCGTATATGAATATTTTTACATAAAATAATTTACAGAGTAATAACAACAATAGTATACAGAATGATAACTATAAACAATCTCTTCCACATTGTAATAAAACAAAATATCATATACACGGGGTAACACTAAGAGTTTTTCTTTGAAACATAGTATCGTTTATTATAGAGTATAATAAGAAAACCATATATAGTAGTAATAACCCAACAAACTTCACATAAACAAATTACAGATCAGTTTAGCAATCCTTGCAACAGATGGAATGGAAAATAACAAATTGCAGAGACAATATTCTTTCCTTAAAAAAACTCTGCTAAAAGCTACATTAGGATTATTCCACTTTTTACAAAGAAACCTAAATTTCCCCACAGAATCCATGGTCTGCAACAAAATGGGTTTTCATATATTAAACTACGTATAAAACCCCAACGAATCTTATCGGATTAGAAACAAATTGAATACCTTCCATTATAGGAAAAAAACCAGAATGTTTACCACAAAACGAAAGGGCGGATGAGCAAATATTTAAATCTCCATTGAAATCAGAACTAGGATTGAGACTCTTTTCCATCTTTGCACATCGATAAGGACCGTAGGGTCAAGGTTGTAGGGTCTTACCAGGGCATATAGTGCTGACCACCCTCGACCCGAGTTTAACTCCAAGCCAAACAACCCCATCGTATCACCTTCCAGACAAACAATACCGATGTTAAGACCTTATCTTAGTAAAATAATGCTTTAATTTAAAAATGGAACAAACAAAAACAAAACAAATATTTACCTCAATTCAAAAATCTCAGCAAAGGAAACAATGGCAGGTCGAGACCATGTCTCCACAATTATTTTCCCAGAGCAATGACAACGTTGAAAAATTCATTCACAGTCACAAATGGAGGGTTGAGTGCTGGAAGGGTCAAGAGCCTTTGACTCTCCCCACCAACCCACAATGCAAAAGATTAAATGCTAAAGACAAAAACCCTTGTCTTAGTACGTCAGGGTTTAATCCCTTTCACAACTGGAAAGCACCATTGCATCCCATTCATGTGGGAACTTTAGTATGTATAGCTACCATCATGTGGAGCTTAATCTTGAATCCTCTTCCCTATATTTTTAAAACAATTTTTTTTAATGGATTTTTGATCCATGGCATAAGTATTTTAAAGCAAGGTTAAAGCATAGTTTAAAAAATAAAATACCATTTCATAGCTGTGGTGCCAAAGTCACCTTTGAACTCGTTGTTTTTGTTTAACTCCTTTGGGACCTTTAGTTTTGTGTAGGTTTCTTGAGATGGGGATAAATCCCTTTTGTTAGACATGCCTGCATTAAAACTAGTTTTTAACATGCATTAGATTTTAGAAGCTAAGTAATATATTTAGCATATAACCCTAGTAGCTAAATAGGGTTAGCAAGAAAAAGGGTTGAAAATGTAAAGAAAACATAATTGAAATTGAGTACTTTATCATAAGTCTCAAAAGTCGTATCTAGTTGAATTTCATATGAATCATTTTCAAGTTTCATTTTCACATAATTTTTTAAGTATAAGTTAAATCCTAAGTTGGTTTTGAGATAAAGGGTTTATTTTACACAAGGATAGGTCTTTAATGGTCTAAATATTATTTATTAATTTATTATTATTATTATGGATATTTGGGAGTCCTTACATGTGGTATCAGAGCAAGGTTTTCAAACACTAGGCCTGAAGTTGGCTCAACTCGCATGCTCAAATACGAAAACAGGAAAAACAAAATACTGACTATGTATAAAAAATAGTTTCTGTACAAAAATACAAATTTTTATTTTGCAGGAAATGGAAGGAGTAGATGCATCTGCTAAAGATGGATCACATCATAATAATCGAAATAATTTATATGTGGAATTAAATAATCAACCATCTGAATTAAATCAAACTGTAAAAGACTTAAAAGCTGAATTGCAGGATGTCAAGGAAGATAATGAAAGAATACTAAGAGCACATGAATAACTAAATCAAATATTGTTGGATAAATTGCATAACGAAGGATAGGATAAAAAAAAAGAACATGAATCTAAATTTGGAACTATATCCTACAAGCATAAAGGTAAGAAGTTAAAATTTTCTAATATTGAAAGTAATTCCTCTTCAGAAATTAAAGTTAGGTCACGCAAAGAGAAACATAAATACTCAAGTGAAAGTAGTGATACCGACAATAGTCCTAAAAAGAAAAAACATAAACCTTACGAAGAAATTTTAGGAGATTTTAAGAAGATAAAACCCTCTAAGTTTAATGGTGAGGTGGAAAAAGGAGAAGAAGTCGAGGCATGGCTATCAAGTATGAAAAAATATTTTCAAATATATAATTACTCAGATAGGTTGAAAGCTAGAATGGATATCTATAACTTAACTGGAAAAGCTTATATATGGTGGTGGGATATAAAAAGAGTGAAAAGCATTAAATAAAAGTATGTAACTTGGAGGACTTTTAAGAAATACTTTAAAATAAAATAAAAAGTCCTAGATAATATTACAAAGAAAGGGCTAAGGACTTTTACGATCTTAATATAGGTTCAATCTCTATGAAGGAACTAAGTAGTAAATTTTTAAGTTTATTACCATATGAACCTTATATTCTCTATGAAAATCCTAAGATATAGAGGTTTCCAAGTTGTTTACCTCTTAGATTCAAGGACAAAATTGAATACAATAATCCAAAAACCCTTGAGTAAGAAATGAGGAAAGTTAATTTATGTTATGAACAAACGAAAAATAAAAGAGAAGGTGTACCTAACTAGAAGGGTAAAAGAACAAATAATTTTGAGCAAAGAAGGAAAGGTTTTAAGCCCAACATAAATTTCAAGAATAATTCACGAAACTATTCTAAGAATAACTATCAAGGAACAACTTTTAAAAGCAATACAGAACTAAATTTTACAACAGCAAAGAACAAAGATCTACCTACTAATCATGGTAAAAATAATTAACAAAGAGAACCTGTAAAATGTTGAGAATGGCAGGGACCTCATTATGCGAAGGATTGTCCAAACGGAAAGAGGAATTTCAACAATGTGCATACAATTCAGGAAGAAGTAACTGTTGGTGACGTAACGAACAAGATGCCCACAATTAATGTAGCCTTGTAGAATCAACATGATGATCACCAAACATATATGGTGGATATAGAAGGTATGATAAAGAAAAAATCCATATCTATTTTGATAGACCCAGGTGCTAGTTTAAGCTATGTGTCACCTAGTATAATAGAAAGTTGTAACTTGCATTTGACAAAGTTTGAAAAATATTGGCTGGTTCAGTTAGCTACAGGAAACAAGAGAAAGGTAGTTAGCTATGTTGAATATTGTGAAATTTTTATGAGCCAATTTAAAACTCAAGTGAAATTAAATGTACTACCTTTAGGGTCATATGGTTTTTTAATAGGTATGGACTAGCTAGAAAAACATAGAGTAGTTTTAAATTTCTTTGAGAAAAAGTTCACATGCTTAGATGAGAAAGGGGGAATAGTTATAGTGAAAGGGATACCTAGAAAAGTTTCTGTTTGACAAATTTTAGATTTGCAAATGAAAAATTATGTACATAAAGGTTATAAAGTTTTTGTTGTGCATGTAATGAATGATGAACACTTGAATAAATAAGATAAACTACTTGAATAAAGAATATAAACTAAAATTTGATGATATACAAATTTTAAAAGAATTGTTAGATGTATTCCTAGAAGAGATTCTAGGATTACCTTCGGAAAGAGAACTGGATTTTACTATTGAATTAGTACCGGGAGTTGCACCCAATTCAAAAGATCCTTACCAGATGAATATCCTAGAAATTAATGAATTAAAACTTGTTGGTCTAGGAAAAGTACATAAGGAAGAATGAGACACGCGAGAAAGAAACGAAAAGTGTGCACACGACAAGGGAGAAGCAAGTCAAGAAGGAAGAAAATGGACCGGTGCAGAAAGATAAAACATGCACGCAACGGAGAAAGGAAGGAAAGTAAGCGTGGAGCTGAGAAATCTGTGATAGGATAGCTATGACAAGGAAAGAATATCCGATTCGGTGGAAGAGGCAGGTAGAATAGTTAATGCTGAGCAGGAGAAAGTCAAAGAAGAAAGATGAAGGATGAACTGGTGGAAGATAGGATAGTTTTATGGCTAGTTATGACTGGTATAAAACGAGTTGAAGGACATTTCTGTGGCTAGTTAAGGTTGTGGTTAATGCATGCAGAACTTTTGTGGCTAGGTATGGGATGGAATTTAATTTAATAGAGATATTTTGTATCCACTTGATTCTGTAATAACTGAGTAGTACTCATTCGACCCTGCATGGTCTGGTAAATAGTATAAATAGGAGGAGCCCGCTATGTATAAGGGTTTAGTTGGTAGTCAATAGGTTAGAGTCGGTTAGATTTAGTATTGCTAATGATATCTTGGAGAGGTAGATCCAATAGTAACTTAGTAGTTGACTCAGGAGGAGAGTATAATAGAAGGAGAATGTTGTTGATCCGTGGATCTTGCAGTTGTGTGCGCAGACCGCTAGTAAAGTAGAAGAGTCAATCCAGGATGTGTGTGGATCAGTAGGAGTAGATAGAAGCAATAAACCAGAGAGCATTAGAGCAAGATGATTGAGTCAGAAAGACATATCTTAAGAATAATCCGCAAGTTGCATGCTTCAAGGTGCTACATATAATTCTCATGCTAGATGAAGAGCACCTTGGTGTTTTTTCATAGATGGGTTTCCACGTTATTCCCTGTGTTATATGGATGGATGTTGTTAAATGGTGAATGTTTTCTTATCTTAAATTATTACAATTACTATTGTTGTTGAATGTATGTCACAGTATGAATGCATGACTATTTAGAAGTATTATTAACCTGCTATGTATAAGTTCATGGTTAATATGCTAAGTATAAATATAAGTCACACACTGTCTAGAGAGTGTAAGGAATTGGTTGTGTCACACCGTTGCACTTGTCATTAAGGGTTATGGACACTATCATGTTGCGTAGGTGACCTGTGGTTGTGGTTGTGATGCTGTCGTAGAGTAAAAGACTCCATCCTATCGACTTTGTCAAGTGCCTTAGATGCACACCAAAGGACTATAATCCCTTGCCAACTGTGGAAACATGGTTCTGTCAATTACCCATTAAGATGTCTCATGTGAGACTTCACCTACCTCACAGGTGTTTCCGACTGAGCTTGCTCTATCGGGCCGATATCTTGTGGTGTTACATTGGTATTGTGTTGTTGATTGAACCACAAGTCGAGACAAGAAGGTAGATTAGGCCAACAAATGGTTCCGTTGTCGGGACCCGTTAACCATTTGAGTCAAGGGAAATGTTGTGGAATTAGATGAAGAACAAGATAGAGGACTAGATGGAGTATAAGACGCTAGCATTTGCATAAAAAGAGAGCACGGGATCTCAGTTGTGCACAGAAGACTGGGTGGACGAATACATCTATTTGGATATTCATGAGATATTCTTTAAATAGTTTCCCATTGTACTGCACGAGTCGCTGTCAAGATTGGCAAGAAGGAAGACAAATTTCCAGAGAAGAGAAGTAGTTGAGTGGAATGATCATTTGGTGAATGAAGTAACCAGTGTAAGTAACACCATCTCTAGAGCTGTTGATTTTTGGGTTGATAGTATTTTGCAAGGATATATTACTGAGTTTGTAGTAGAGGCTATAAACTCATATAGTGAGGATGAAAGAAATTTTTTCCAAGGATCCTGAAGAAGATATATGTTATCTATCAGTACATAGATCAAGATGCTTGTTTATGAGAAGGGTATCTTGTAGTTGAGTAGTTGAGTCGCATACACCAAAGGAAGGCTATGTCGTAGATGACCTGTCAATAAAATGGGAAATTGTGAGTTGAGATGCTCCCAGGAAGTACAGAACCTGAACTAGAAGCTGGATTCGTAAGGAGTGGAAGGAGATTCAGATTAGGGAAAAGAAGAAATACAGAGGAAGGTTGATGAGCTCCTAGTCTATTCAAGGAGAGTGAACATGAACTTCGATCGTAGGTAAATGAAGGGTCTTGCGACGAAGAGGAGGACTATAGCCTGATATCAGAAGGAGTAGAATACTTTGAAGAGATTGTCGAGTCACCAAGGTTTGGATGCCACTACATCACACCAGGAGTATCGCCAGAGGTAAGATCTAGAGCCTCATCTCTTGAAAGAGTTGTCAATACTAATAGTGCTAGTACTGCAACTAGTGCGCAATAGAAAACACCTCCGTTATATCAGTCATTAGATAACCCCGATGCCAACGCAATGACTAGGAAAAATATTTGGTTACCTACATTCAATGGTAATGGAGCAGAAGATCTAGAGCAACATTGGTTCATCTATGAATATGTTTGGATGGTTCACTTAGTTCAGAACAAATACTTGAAGAAAGTGCAAATGATCATGAATCTAAGGGGTCGTGTGCTTGACAGGCTTATGAAGTTCTACGTAGTAACACCAGGAACACCGCAAAAGACCCTTGATGAGATCCGACCCATAATGAGCTTTGATTTCAGAAAACCTAAATATGATTCGTAGTGTATCACTGAGATTAAGGAAATCAAACAAGCATTGGTAGAGTCAGTATGGGAATTTGACCGATGATTGAATACTTTGATGTCCAAGTTAAATTTCCAGATGTCGGATGTCCAACAAAAAGAGTGGTTTATTGCTGTGCTATTAACACACATCCGAGGCCCATTAATGTAACAAAATATTGATTCACAAACAAAAGAGCTAAAAATGGCAATGAACCTAGAGGCCTCACCAATTGGCGATGGTGCCACAGGAATGGTAAATATTAAGTTACAGTTGGATAACCTGACGGTACAACTACAGGACATCAAGAAGGGTAAGGAATCCCATGAAGACTTATGGTGCACAAAATAAAGAATGGAAGGACACACCAAGGATAATTGTCTGAACATCATGAATTACGTCTCATCTGGTGCACAAAACCCATTAAGTTCCCATGTACTACCCTGGTGTCACATATGCCAGATGAGAGGAAATCGCGATGAGGACTGTTTATACTTGCAAAATATTGTAAGCACTCTCACAAACCTATTTTGTAAATTCTACAAGTCAGTAGGGCATGAAGAGAAGGATTGCAAAGCATACCAGCTCATAAAGGAAAAGACGGTCAACACATATTTAATGAAGAATGAGGGGCAGACTCAGGCTGAACTGGTGCAAGCATTATATCATCCTACGCAGTTCCTACACAATCAGTATCAAAACCAGTATCAGCCTCAGTATGCACCATAACAACCATATGCGCAACAGAATCACTATCAGCCATAATATCGGCATAATCACTTCCCCCTGCAACAACCACACTCTCAAGGAACGGGTGGAGGAAACTTCATAGGAAAAGGAGGAGGAGGAGGAGGATTTGGTAGAGGAAGAGGTTGTTGGAGACATTTACCACCATACACACTCATTTTGGTCAAAGTTTCCTAGTTAAACCACTATCCTAAGTTTTATTGACTTAATTGACATCAGAGGAGCACTGTAAGACATCAACATGAGCACACCCATGCCTACCTTCAATCAAGGAGAATAACTTAGAATTCTCCTACATTCAGGGAGGCTAATTGGAGCACTTCGGGGGTGATCTGAGTGTCATAAATGCACTTTATTGCTAATTGATGGTTACAATTAGTTAAACAGGGCATTGAAGGTGCCTCCCTTCATTAAATTGATTATTTAATGATTATGTAATGAACTGGAGTCAACAGGGGCACCTCCAACCACTTCTGATGGTCAGTTACACTTCAATTAACCTCATCGGGGTTCATTGGAGTCATTGATGCGCTACCACTTATTGGTTGGCTTATAGTGACATGTGTCTAAGTTAATTTCAGTTAGACTCAGTCATTTATTACACTCCGACTTCAGTTAGGGCTCAGTTGAGTCAATTAGGGTTTTGATCAGTGGTTAACTTGAGTGTTTACTGTGGCTTACATTCAGTTAAGCTAGAATCACTCATTCAATTTGAATGACCTCCTTGGGAATTTGAATTGTATTGGATTTCATGCATATAGCATGATCATTGTATTGTATCATCGTTCTTTCATTTGATTATACAGAGCTGCTACTTCCATTGCAGCACCATTTTTCCAATTTTATGCATATTTGTCTGAATTCTTTGTGAGACTGCATTTTCAATTCCTAGACCACTGTGAAAAATTAATATGGTATCAAAACTCATGGTAGGATGAATCCCAGATCTCTCAAAAACCATTTTTTTGACAGATCTTGCATGAAAATTGAGCAAAGTTCAAAAATTCCAACACTGCACCAAAAGCCAAGGCTTACCACTTAATACCCCAAGTAAGGAAATTGTTGATCAACCTTGCTTGATTGACTATGTTGGGTGTGATGAAAGCATAAAATGTGCAGGTTGTCTGACCTTATGGTGCCCCTTTTGTTGTGATTTTCAGGTTTTTAACAAGTGAAAGCATTCGCTCCAGCAGTTTCAGATGGTTTCTTCCGTAGAACTCTTGACTCCGTTCAATTTCCACTCATGGAAAGGACACATGGAGATCTAGATATGTGCCAGAGGAATCTATAGGGTCACTATGGACACTAAAGAAGAGCCTTCTTCTGTGACAGACAAAGCTAGATTCTTGAACAAGAAAGATGAAGCATTCGGATTCTTGTGTCTCTCTATTTCCCGGGATCTTCTTTTCCATCTCTTGGGATTGAAGACTCCAAAGGAAATCTGGGACAAATTGGAAACCCTGTATGGAAATAAAGATGATTTGAGAGTATACCAGCTTGAGAATGATTTGATGTCTCTCCAGCCTTCCAATTTCAAGAAATTGAATGATTTTTTCACAAAGTTCAAGCACATTGTCTTACTGTTGGAGCAATGTAAAGTGGAGAAGGAGGATGATCAACTCATCCTCACCATACTCTCCAAACTTGGAGCTGATTATTTAGTTCTTGTCTCTACATTCCGTGCAAGGAAGCTCACAACCCCTGGATGGAAGATGCCTTCATTGAGTCCCTAACAAGTGAACATGATAAGCTTGTCCAAATGGGGATCGTCAGATCCTCCCGTGATCAAGCCCCCCGTGTCTTAGGGCCCAAAGATTTGAAAGGTAAAGGAAAGCAGCAAAAAAACCCAAAAACTAAATTCAAATCTCCTAAGCCTAAATTTGAAAACCAACAGCATGATGAGTCCTCCATCTCAAAGAAGAACAAAGGAAAAGGGTATCATGGAAAGGAAAAAGTCAAGTGTTCATACTGCGGGAAGGGCTTCCACTCTGAACATGCCTGCATGAAGAAGAAAATTGATGAAGCTACCTCTCTCCTTGAGAGAAATCACATCAATCTTCTGGAAAGCTTTCGGAGGAGAGATCAGCAAGATCGGGAACCATAGAACGAAAGAGGTCATGCCCTCATGGCATGCACTTCGAAGTCCAAAGCACTCTTGATACATTCTGGAGCTTCGAACCAAATGATGGCTGAAAGAGACTCCTTCTCATATTTGGAGACCAACAAATCCATTCCCATCCACATGGGAGATGACTCCACCACCATTTCAGAAGGACAAGGTAGAGCTGATCTTGAGAATGGCTATTTTTCAAATGTTTT
This sequence comes from Pseudotsuga menziesii, assembly GCA_001517045.1. Classification (NCBI taxonomy): domain Eukaryota; kingdom Viridiplantae; phylum Streptophyta; class Pinopsida; order Pinales; family Pinaceae; genus Pseudotsuga; species Pseudotsuga menziesii. Next base: position 32,194 of record LPNX010095914.1, read on the forward strand.
GTATGTACCGTCTCTGGCATCAAACCTATTGAGTGTTTATCAAATGACACATATGGGAGTTCCCAAGAGAGTATCCTTCAGCCAAAATTATGTAGAGATAACGAAACTTGCATCTGGGAAACTTGTTGCAAAAGGCCTTGCAAACCATCATGAAAAAGCCTATGAGTTTCCCCATTTTGTGGCGGATGCAAAGCCCACCGCACTGCTGAATCATGGAAATGAAGTTAGTAGACTGTGGTATGAGAGGTTTTCCCATCTCAAATTCAAATACTTGTAGAAATTACATAAAAATTCCATGGTTGAAGGTCTTCTGGTCATCAAGGAAACCACTGGAACTTGCAAGGGTTGTGTTGTTGGAAAGCACCCTGAGCACAAGTTCGACCAGGAGAAGGAAATCCGAGCTACGTGCATCTTGGGACTGATACATTCTGATATCAGCAGTCCCATTCCTATCACATCCATGAATGGATCAAGGTATCTTATGACCTTTATTGATGATTTTTCTAGGTACACATGGGTCTTCTTTATCAAAAAGAAGTCTGAAGTCAATGAAAAATTCACTGAACTGAAGGCCTTGATCGAGAATGAATCTGGACAAAAGATCAAGATCTTGAGATTTGATAATGGAGAGGAGTATGTCAGTAATTATTTTCTGCAAATATGTTCCCAAAGTGGTATTCAGGTCCAGAATTCAGTTCCCTACACTCCCCTATAGAACGGTGTAGCAAAAAAGAAGAATCGGTCTCTCAAGGAGATGACCACCTGTATGTTGGAATCAAAGAAGTTGGCTGAAAATTTGTGGGATGAAGCCATGAATGATACATCATACATTCAAAACAAAGTGTAACACTCATCCATGAAAGGGAAGACCCCTTTTGAAGCATACTTCGGACACAAGCCCAATGCGTCGAATCTGCGGGTGTTTGGGTCCACTGCATGGGCCCAAATTCCACTTGACAAAAGCAGGGATTTGCAACCGCAAAGCATAGAATGTATGTTTATTAGGTATCTTGATGAATCAAAAGGTTTCAATATACTGGATATCAAAACAAAACAGATCATCATTGAAAGGAGTGTCAATTTTGATGAGCCTCTTTAGGAGGTGGAACTAGTGAATGAGAAAACTGCTGAATTTCCTTCCTATTCTATTGAATATTTGGATGATGAAATTGGGGGAGATGAACTTGATTTGGATCCTCTAATTTCTGATATTAGTGTATAGAAAACACCAGATTTTGAATCAGAACTTGAAGTACAAAATCATCTTCCAACTTGGGCCCGACAGACACTCTCCTCCGCAAGAGATAACATTGGAAATCCGGATGATCCAAGGAGAACCTGGTTTGATTTCCAAAGAGCAGGTATTGCGCTCTCTTGTCCTAATAATTTGCTGTCTAATTATTTTTATTTAATGATAATTTTAGACCCAAATTCCTACTACCATTCTCGGAAGGATCCAAGATGGCAAGTTGCCATGGATGAAGAGATGAATTCTCTTCAGAAAAACACTACTTGGGAACTAGTTTCTCTTCCTCCGGGAAGGAAATTGGTTCATTGCAAGTGGGTGTTTCAGAATAAGGTTGATGAAAATGGAAGAACCTACAAATATAAGGCAAGGCTGGTGGAAAAAGGTTTCTCCCAAGTCCAAGGTGTGGACTACCATGATACTTTTGCACCGGTTGCAAAAATGGACTCCATCCGCCTAGTTTTGGCAATTTCAGCATCTAAGCATTAGGAAGTGCATCATATAGATGTTAAGTCAGACTTTATGCATAGCAATATTCATGAGTAGATATACATGAAGCAACCTGAGGGCTACATCTCTGATCCATATTTGGTTTGCAAGCTAAAGAAGTCACTATACGGGTTAAAACAGGCCCCAAGAGAGTGGTATTCCAAGATGGATGCCTTCCTTATCTCGCAAAACTTCCAAAGGTGTAGATCAGATCCAAATGTGTATATATAGCAGTATGATGATCATTTGATTATTATTTTTTTATATGTTGATGACTTATTGATCACAGGTAGCACAGTTGCTTCTATTTTAGTTATCAAAACTGCTCTCCATAATGCATTTGAAATGAGCGATTTGGGGCTCTTAAACAATTTTTGGGGCTTGAAATTGAGCAAAATTCCGATGGGATAATGGTCACTCAGTCGAAATACATATCATACCTATTAGTCAAGTATAACATGGCTGAATGTAGGCCTGCACCATTCCATTTCCTTTCAGGGATCATCCTTGAAAAAGGAAAAAGCACACCTCCCATGGACTACACTATTTATCGACAGTTGATTGGTAGCTTGTTGTACTTGACTCATTCTCAGCCTGATATATGTTATGCCATGAATGCTGTATCAAGATACATGCAGCATCCCCATGATATTCATTGGAAGGCATCCAAGAGGATCCTCCAGTACATTCAGGGAACCAGGACCTACGGCACTCACTATGCTGCAGACTCTGAGCTAGAGCTGGTTGGATACACAGATTCCAATTGGGAGGGTGATTATATTGATCAGAATTATACTTCCAGATATGTATTCATGTTTGGTGGTGGCCCCATTCACTGGTCTAGAAAAAATCAGGCCACCATAGCATTGTCTTCATCAGAGGCTAAGTATCGAGGAGCGGTGAATGATTGCATCCAAGCTGTTTGGTTGCAAGGCATTCTTTCAAAGTTTGATCTTGGTAGTAATTTGTCCATTGTCCTATTTTGTGACAATCAAAGTGCTATTAAGATATCCACAGATCCAGTTACCAAGAAGAAGACCAAGCATGTAGAGATACACATGCAATATATCAGGGAGCTAGTGCATGACAGGGCCATCATTCTGCAATATTGCCCGACTGATGAGTAGATTACAGACATATTCACCAAAAGATTTTTAGAAAATATTTTCACTTACCTCCATTCACTATTGGGGGTGAGTTCATCAGGGTGATCCAACTACTTTCAGTGTTCAGCTTGAGGGGGGGGTTTTCCCACTGGGTTTTCCCACTGGGTTTTCCCTCTTTTCCTCACTTAGTTTGTTTTTGAGCATTGTTTGAGTTTCAGTATTATACAGGGTGACCGATGTCCTTTGTGGCTGGGGCCCTAGAATTATTATGCACTTTATGTTTTCTACTCCTCATGAGTATAGCTTAACGGGGGGTGTTGGAGACATTTACCACCATACACACTCATTTTGGTCAATTTGGCCTAGTTAAACCACTATCCTAAGTTTTGTTGACTTAATTGACATTAGAGGAGCATTGTATGACATCATCATGAGCACACCCATGCCTACCTTTAGTCAAGGAGGATGACATAGCCTTATCCTACATTCTCGGAGGCTAACTGGAGCACTCCGGGGGTGATCTAAGTGTCATAAATGCACTTTATTGCTAACTGATGGTTACAATCAGTTAAATAGGGAAGTGAAGGCACCTCCCTTCATTTAAATGATGATTTAATGGACTGGAGTCAACAAGGGCACCTCCAACCACTTCTAATAGTTAGTTACACTTCAGTTAACCTCATCGAGGTTAATTGGATTCATTGATACGCTAGCACTTGTTGGTTGGCTTGCAGTGACATGCGTCTGAGCTACTTTCAGCTAGACTGAGTCATTTATTGCACTCTGAATTTAGTTTGGGCTCAATTGAGTCAATTAGGGTTTTGATTAGTGGTTAAATTGAGTGTTTACTATGGCTTACATTCAGTTAAGCTAGACTCGCTCATTCAATTCGAATGACCTCCTTAGGAATTCGAATTGTCTTGGAATTCATGCATCTGGCATGATCATTGTATTGTATCATCATTCTTTCATTTGATTATACAGAGCTGCTACTTCCATTACAACACCATTTTGCAAATTTTATGCATATTTGTCTGAATTATTTATGAGACTGTGTTTTCAATTCCTAGACCATTGTGACAAATTAATAGAGGTCAGGTTACATGCTATAACTATGGACAACCAAGTCACTATGCCGGATATTGCTTGGAACCTGCGAACACATGCACATACTATAAGGAACGGGACCATAATGTGGAGCAATGTCCCCAGTTGATTGCAAAGTGGTAGGATAGAACCATCATAGGTCCTAACCCTGCACAACATCCAAACCCAAACCTGAATCCAAACTTGAACGTTCAAATGATTATTGCTGAGCCAAGAGATCTGAATGTCATTGTTGTAACACAAGGAGTTGATGTGACTAAAGCTAATCAAGAAGCCCCGCAAGAAAAACTGTAGCTGCAGGTAGGAGTCGTGACGCAAAATAAGGTACCATTCGATGTCCATAAATAGAAGCAAGTATTGATGGACGTGGGACATGATTTGTGGATCCAGAAGAACCGACGACATCAGAAGAAGTGAGGGAGTGCCTGGACGATTTAAGTAGATATTTCAGAACAAGACTTCACAAAAGTTTAGTAATCTGAATTTGTTTATATCAAGTTTCTTAGTGTTAATACAAGATAAAGATGCTAACACATAACAATGAGAACTGATAGAAGAAACACCAGTAGAGCCGCAACCCGAAAAGAAAGTTAACTAGGTTAGCAAGAAATTCAAAAATGGAAACAATTTAAGAATGACTACACAGATAGGGGATTATGACATGGACTATATCATTTTAGACTTGGGATCTGATGTCAATATTTTGATGCGACAAAATTGGGAAAGTATGGGCAAGCCGCTCTTGGACTGGTCTCATGTTCGGCTACGACTTGCAAATAAGGTGAAGGTTCTTCCAATTGGTAGGTTGAGTCAAGTCCTTGTCGACATTGAATGGTTGCACACATTTGTAGACTTTAAATTCATTAACATTGTTTATGAAATGAATCCCTATCCCACATTGTTGGGGTTATATTGGGCCATAGAAAATAAAACTATTCTCAATTTCAATAAAATTATCCTCTCATTAGAGGATAATGAGATGAGAGTTGTGTCGCCCATTGACCCATTGGAAGGATAGAGGTATGCTGAGCCTTTCTACATTGAAGGACAGGGTGACTATATAGATCATATCTACAGTGTCACTGCCATGCAAGAATATTGTATTAATCCGACAGTGGATGGAAACTTGAGTTGGAAGAGTGCTAGCTCCTGCACATCCGATTCAGGGGAGGCATTGGAGAACTGGAAAAACATATTGCATGAGGTCTCTATGAGGAAATGGGCTAGAGTTACAAGGTCTGTGCAACGAGTGGAGAATGAGCTACGAGAGCTTCCCACCAATGAGGGAATTCCTAACCTTGCGACCTTCCTAAGCGAGTTTGAAGAACTTGTAATAGAATCACTGCACTTCTTTGCTCTAGACCATGTATTGAAGGATACACCTGATAGAAGGTGGGGTACACACAAGCAGTTCATAACAGATTATCCACAGTGCAGAAGGTTGATGGAATTTAGGTTCAGTGAAGAACTCACCATCGTGAGCCACATATATACAAGATTGGCAAGCCTTGTCGAGCACATAAATTAGTGTCGCATCGTATTTGCAGAATACCCATGACAAGAATGGGTCCATCATTTCATTCATACATTGGAAATGACACCTAGAACATGGTATGCATCCATGGAGTTGCAACAAGGAACTCAAGAGTGGGAAGGGCTCACCAGGCAATTTAGGAAAATATTTGAATTTTCTGATTAGAAACCTATAGTTGATGCTGCGCTTCAAACGATAAAGGAGAAGATATTTGTTGAAATACCTATCAAGGAGGCTAATGCTCACCAGTGCAGTACGACCATTCATCAATGGATGTTTTGCTACAATATATATGGAGACATAGATGATGATGTGACTAACATAAACATACCAGAATCAGAGGGCACATGCATAGTAGAAGGAAGTGATATTTAAAGTGAACAATTCCTTAAGCCGTTGAAAATGAAGAAAGTAAACATTGGGTCGCTAGAAAACCCAAAGCTCGTCAATATAGGGGATTATTGGGATGAAGAGACAATTGCGAAGATCATAGACTTGTTGCATGAGTATCAGTCTCTATTCCCTACCAATTTCTCAGAGATGAAGGGAATAGTCGGCGACCTAGGGGAGGAGAAAATACCCGTGTGACCAGATGATAAATCTAGTAAATAGCGTCCTTATAGATTGAATCCAAGATATAAAGAGAAGGTAAAAGAAGAATTGGATCGCATGCTTGATGCAAGAATCATTGAAACTATTGAGGAATCAGAGTGGATCAGCCCTATAGTGATCCAGGATAAGAAAACAACAAGCGAAGTGAGGATCTGTGTCGACATGAGAAATATGAACAATGCATGCTTGCACGATCCATTCCCAACACCATTACAGATGAAGTACTTGAAAGCGTCGGAGGACAAGAGATGTATTCATTCACCGATGGCTTCTCTAGCTATCATCGAGTTAGAATCATGAAGGAATATTGTGACAAAACAACCTTCATCATAGAATGGGTATGCTACCAGTACATGGTAATTCCCTTTGGACTCAAGAATGCACCTGCTATTTTTTCTAGAATAGTAGTCTCTGCTTTTAAATATTTTATTCATAAATTTCTTGAGGTCTACTTTGATGATTGGAATGTGCTTGGTCTAGTAAGAGACCACATTGAGAGTCTACGCATGATGCTAGGTCACTGTCGCCAGTATCATATTACGCTCAATTCTAAGAAATGTATATTATGTGCACTGTTTGGTGTGCTATTGGGTCACGTCGTATGTCGCGACGGTATTTTGGTAAACCAAGCAAAAGTTTCAATCATTCTTATCCTACCACCACCCACATTAGTCAGACAACTCATATTAATGTTAGGGAATATAGGCTACTACATGAACCTTATCAGAGGGTACGTAAAGATCACGGCACCTATGAAGAAACAACTGAAGAAAGATGCAAAGTTTCAATGGACACCTTCTTTCCAGGAAAGCATGGACAAACTAAAGAATAAGACGGCCATTACACCAATATTGGTATTCCCATACTAGAAGAAGGAGTTCCATGTTCACGTCGATGCATCATCTCTCACACTCGGCGTAGTCTTGACACAACCAGGAGAGGGTGCGCTTGACCACCCTATTTCTTTTGCTAGTAAAAAACTGTCAATCACAGAAAATAACTACACGATGACAGAAAGAGAAGGCCTTGCTATGGTATATGCGCTTAATAAATTATGACACTACTTGTTGGGTGCACATTTTCAGATGTACACTGGTCATTTAGTGCTGAAATAGCTAGTCAACAAGCCAGTGTTGGGGGGGAATATTTGTCGATGGATTCTCTTGTTTCAAGAATTTGACTTTCAGGTCATAGTTAAACCTAGTCAACTGAATGTTGGGCCAGACCACCTGTCACATATAGAAAGTGGTGAAGAGACAACTAGCCTAGAAGATAATTTTCTCGACGCGCAACTATTTGCGGTCACTATGATGGAAGACCAGAACCATGAGTTTAATGGAATCATCCACTTTTTGAGCACATGCTATTGCCTCCAGGATTTTCCAATAATCAAAAGAAACACTTGCTATTTAGATCTGTGGACTTCACATTGATCACTGGACACTTATACAAGTTATGCGCTGATGAAATACTGCGCTGTTGTGTTTTTTATTATGAGCGACCTTGGGTTATGAGGGAAGCACATGCTAGTTTCACAGGAGGACACTACACTGGAAAAGAAACTATGCGCAAGATATTGCAGGTAGAACTATGGTGGCCAACCATACACATGGATACTAAAAGCCTTGACAAACGTTGTGATATCTGCTAAAGAACAAGAAAACCATTGCACTGCAATGAGATATCGCTTGCACCACAGATAAAAATGCAAGCCTTTGACAAATGGGTTGTTGATTTTTTGGGTTCAATCAATCCTCCAAGGAAAAGGATTGGCGCGCACTACATTATCACTGCAAGAAACTATTTAACTCGATGGGTTGAATTCGCACCTTTTAAAGATTGCATCGGTGTGACTGTGACGAAGTTTTTATTTGAAAATGTGGTGACTAGATTTGGATGCCCAAAACTTCTACTCAGTGACCAAGGTACGCATTTTGTTAACAAAATGATTGTTGAATTGAATGCAAAATTCCATATCCAGCATAAGAAAACGACACCCTATCATCCTCAGGAAAATGGAATGGTCGAAGCTTTTAATAAGATTCAGGAGAATGCATTGACCAAGGTATGCAATGTGCACCGAAATGACTGGGATTAGAAAGTATCAACTGTGTTATGGGAATATCACAAAAATTGCAAGCGATTGACAGGGAACACCCCATTCAGACTGGTATATGGAAAGGAAGTTGCAGTACCAATGGAGTATGTCATGTCGAGTCTACAGATTGTTGCACTTCTGGAGATGAATGACGGAGATGTTGTGGAACAAAGGTTGTCGCAACTCATTCAGATGGAAGAGGAACGCTTTGTCGCATGATTTCATCAAACTGTTGAGAAGCAGAGACAGAAATCATGGAATGGTCACCATATCCAGATCAAACCATTCAAATTCAGAGGACTTGTGTTGTTGTATGACAGCAAAGTTTTCAAACACCCAGGTAAACTAATGACACATTGGCTAGGGCCATATGTGATCGTGCACATCACTGATGCGAACGCAATAAAACTACAAAGACTAGATGGAACTTATGTTGATGGTATGGTGAATGGAAGTCGCCTAAAAACATACTATGTTGGTCCTAACATCCTTGGATAGAATCACGTTGCGCATGAAAAAAAACAGGAAAAAGCGAAAAGACAAAAATTGTTTTGTCGCATGTCTCCGGCAGAACCAACTGAAAGCGCAAGAAAAAGTGCACATTGCAGGAAACAGAGGAAATGATAGGATGAACGACACTAAAGTGCAAATATCAAATGAATATTGAGGTAGTTATGACAGCTAAGCATTATTGATACGATAAGATACGAGGAGAAAAATGGTGTGCTTTTTGGTCCCATCAGTTGTCCTCGACATAAATGCCATCATAATTCTGATAAGTACAATGTAGTACTCAAGTTGTCGAATTAATGAAGAAATGCATCGATCAAGAAGCCCATGTAACTGATTAGAGCTCCCATCATATGATTACTGCAAGACTTGTTGGGAGGTATAAACACAAGGCTTCAAAATCACACATTCTTTTATGCATGCAGAAAGAACCAAGAGAACCAGAGCTGAGAGTTTACAGAGCCGAAGCCTGTCAGAGGGTAAGAGCTGACAACTATGGTAATAGAAATATCCAGTGCAAGTGATCTATCCAAAGTGACTATCAATCATGGTTTTCCAATTGAGGAAGAGATTCAATCACCCAAAGTACAGCAGCCAGAGCAAGAACCAGAACTCGACCTAATGGCGCAAATGAGAAAGCATCATGTGCCTGCTCCGGCCCCTATTTGACCCCCTAGTTCATGCCCTATTCTGAACCCTGTTCAGAACCTTCCCACTACACCTGCACAACTTGTCATGGATCCAATATAGGCTAGGGAGAGAGCGACTGGAGAGCTATCTAGGCCACCACTGTCTAGAAAATGGAAGGCCAAGGTCATTGCAGACGATGCTAGGAAAGCATTGATGGAGGAAGATGTGCTCAAGGAAGGGATGATGGAGGAGGACTCCCCACCCCATAGATGCCCACAAGATGAGGACTAAGATGAAAAATTTCCCCATCATGTATGACTGAGGGGAGCCGAGGAGGAGCCAGTGGAGTTTCCCACGAAAGACAATACATTTTTAGTAGCACCTCGGATCCTTGAGAGCGTACCCCTGCTAATGGACATAATTCCAAAGCTTGCTAAGTTGAATTTCAAGGATTTTGACACTCAACTATAGGAGGGTTTGGAAATAACAAACTGCATTGTCATGATCCAAACCGGGTCAACTGGGCCTAAGTTTGTTAAGCGAATGAATTGGGTTGTTGGAATCTACCACATAGGATTGATAAACATGTTGTTCATGCTGCATTCTGGCCACAGCCCGCATGCCAACACATATGTGAAAAAAATCTTGGTATGTTTCTACAGGGGGTTCCTATTGCTCGATCGACCATACCCAGTTGACGTCGAGCATATCTCGTCGATCACAGGACTGTTGAAAATAGGAGAAGGCCTAGTGTCCTATTTGTGCCAGGGAAGGGATACCACTAAGATGAAAACAAAATATACGCTTCAACGCACGGGTAGGGGATTCTCGATTCCCCTCATCAAAAATGTCACCACGAGGTTTTCCACAAGGATCCTATCATGTGAGTTGTTTCACAGGATGTGACCAAATGAATGCACCACTCAAGCATAAGATATCGTAGAGAAATGCACACAAGGTGTGACTTTGAATTGGTTGTGGTTCCCGCTAAACGAAATGATAGACGATGCAGTGCAGGCTCAGGAGGACCCAAGTACAAATTTCTCTACTCCTGGCTACTAATCCTGATCTCATTTACCTTATGGGCCAACCCACCAAATTATGTACAAATGGATGTCCCACTACCTTTCCATGGCTAAAAGTACCAGAACCTATGGGAGGATAAGAAAAATAAGATCCAGTAGAAGGATAGTAACATCAAGTTTTTTATGCATGTCAAGGTACTACACAATGTTATTAGGAGATCCCACCAAATCCATGCTGCGATGATGCACAGGTATGTTTCCTTAATAAATTTCGAGGCGGGTGCAGATAATATGATCTTGGAACCAAGGAACGACCCAGCCAAGTAAGCACACCAGGTAGGGTTCATGATCATTGAGGATGATGTGGACACCATTATCAAATATTGGCCCAAAGAATGGCATGGCCCATTGGCAGAGCCACTTCCTAAAAAAAAAAACCAAGAAGACTAACCAGCTAGCCAAGGTGGATACACTGGTGTGGGTGGTTATGCTGGAATTAGCCAAGGAAATGGCCAAGGAAACAATGGAGGAAACAGTAAAGACAATGATGATAACCATGGTAATGGTTCCTTCCATCCAAAGTGATGAAGAGAAGACACCATTCGATGAGGAGACCCACAATGGACGAAAAGAACAACAACAACAGTACGGTCCACTGCACAAGAAAAGAAAAGCCGATAGAATGACCATCACAAACACATTGACAGAGGATGATGTTGAAGAGCTAGTAGGTGTTGTACCTGAGGTCGCCAAGAAGATCCTCAAGGTGTTGAACACGTAGTAGGTAAAATTGGCTAGTCAAGTTGCTGAGCACCTGAATAAGCTTATAGATGCCATTAACAATGTCAAAACCACTATTGAGGCTAAGACATATGGCGAGGATCCCAGCGTTTCGCTTGTAACGCCAGAGCTAGTGCTTCTAATTAAAGTACAAATCCATGGGCATGCAATGGAGACAGGGATGGTCACGGGTGTCTTTGATGATGTTTTCAAGGAGTTTGCAACATTACAGATCCAATTCTCCAATATTTAATTGGGTGAAGTCTATGAGATACAACAGGAAGCTACGACGAAAATATAGTTGTGGGAGAATGCGGTTTCCTATTAGGAAAGAAAACAAAAAAGGAAGGAAAAACAACACAAGGCCCTCCTGAAATAGAAAGAGCAAGAAATCAAGGCGCACGAGCACAACCATGTTGCACTAGCATAATCCATCAAGGGCACGGTCACAGACTTCCAACTGAAAGAGGGCTAGGAAGATGAAGATTCAGGTACTAAGGTTTCCTGGTATCACTGATTGCAGCAGAGCTGAAGAAGCATGTTGAGGAGCTTTAGGCTAGATAGGTACAAAGAAAACCTCTCGAGGTGCTCGAAGAGTGAAGAAGAACAACGTCTAAGGCTACTAGAAGGATAAGTGAAGGAGAAACACTCTGCGCAGAGACAGTTGAATTTGTTTCCATGATATGGAAAGAAATTCTGGAATATGTAACTGGAGAAAAAATTAGGGCAAGCGTAAGGCAAGTTGACGAGAAAATCAACATGGTGAATGAAAAGATGAAAAATCCACCCTTTCGGGAAAAGATACAAATATGGCAGAGATCAAGCAGCTGTAGCAGGAAGTCCAGGATCTTCGCGACCAAGAGAAAACTAGGAAGGCAGAAGTGGAAGCACACCAATCAGAAGCAGCGTGATTCATAGGCCTTATTCAACCGGTGCAACAGAAGCTTCAACACATGACGCAAGCACTATAGGCAGGTCCATCAAAACGTATCAGTTCTGACCGACTAGAGAATTTGGTTGCACATGCAGAGGAAGTCACAACAAAAGTTGCCAGAGTGCAAAATATGGTAAAGGAATTCTAGGACAAGGTTGGTCCTCCCGTGCAGCTTGAGCCTGTGCCAGTGTCACATGCCCCAATTTGCAAAACATTTTATGTTTTAAGAAACATTATGTTATATTTTATTATAATGTTTGTAATTAATGACCAAGTGGGGTCAAGGATAATTGAATGTAATTGCTGAATATTTTATTAATTAATAAATAAAAGATGAGACAACGGCTTAAGAAATTTGTTAAATGAGTGTTTTACTGGTCACTTGATGGAGTAGGATGGGTTGAGAGCAAAGTGACACTTGGAAACATCCTCAAACTATTTCTACTTGTTGCAAAAGGAAACTTCCCTATTTTTGTGGTCATGTTCCCCAAGAAAGTGGAAGAAGAGCAGGTGGCTCATTAAATGAAAACTGACCCAAAATACCTAGGCATGCTAATAAAAATTTCCATTGAAGACAGCTGAGGCTACTCATTTCTTGACTTGTGAACATTCTGAGTGAATGAAGTGCACAAGAAAATTCGATGGAGGGGACTAGCTGAAGTTTGTTTTGAGTGAAAAGTGTTGAATATTTGAACTAGTGCAACTATTCTAAGTTGAGTTCATACTGCTGCATGCATATCTGATTTACTGCTAAACACTCAGTAGAGTTGCAGAGGATTACTAAACTACATCTCTCACCCAGTACTTCTACCAGGTGGACCAGGAGACAAGCTCGGGGGTCTTGATATTTGTTGTTTAGCTTTTCTCGAGGAGTTGGTTGGGAGGAATAGGTTCCTTAAGTTGTTGTTGCCTCTTCGACATTTCTAGGTTCTGCATGATTTATCTATATTTCTAATTGTTTATTTACATCTAGAAGGATTGAGTTTAAGCAAAAATATGTTATGTTTCTGTTCTGTTGTTGCTAGAGTTAGTTAATGCAATACTTTTACTGTGAAAAGATAGTTAAATGATGGATTAGATAGATTAGGATAAATGATCAGAATAATTTTTAGTTTTACTGATAGATTAAAAAAAATACCTAACTATATTTTTCCACACCTTTTTAAAGGTAGTACTCTAGTACAGTCAGTTAGATTAAATTCAGATAAAGAATCGAATGAAGTATGCATGAATGTGTTTTATTACCTTCTACAGATTTCGTAAGAGTTATTCATATGTATGTTTTTTCTTTCTATTTAGAAGTTTTCCTTAGACAGAGTATATTGTAATAATATAAACAAATATGTCTCTAGGAAATATTTAAAAATATAAATATACTTAGTATGTTTATTTACTTACATAGTAGATAGATTATTTACTATAAGTCTAATATTATAATAATTAACAGACATTATAACAACAAAAATTAAATAAGCAAGATTAACTTAAAGAAACAGTAAATAAAGCTAGAAATTTACTGTGATAATTTCATCTAAGTAAAATGAAATTTAAATAACATTATAATCAAATACTAACTATGTAATAATTTAAAAATTAATTAGGGTTTATAAATAAAACCTATTTGAAGAAAACTGTCAAATATGATTAGCATTACCTACATTTTTTACTAGCAGTGGATTTATCCAGTTTCCCCATAAACTATTTAATGCATACATACTTTATTTGTATAACCACGAGCATCTAATAACTGAATATATAAAAATTTATACATTATCCACAAGAAACACTGTTAACACTGTGTGATAAATATAAATTGGGAGAAAGTAAGTAAAATACCTTTCAACATACATTAACCCAGAAAAATATAGTAAAAACTTAGGTTGGATAAAAAACCTTTCTTTTCTCTACTTACTGAAGTAATTATTATTGACAGTCAAATCAAATTATATTTTAGAAACAAACTGTCTGAAACATTTTCATTTCACTTTTAAACATAATAAAAATAAATATCAATTTACAGTAACAATAATCTCTGTTTAGGATACTTTAAATAGAATTGAAAAAAAACCAGAATCGATAGAATTTCACATCTACCATCATCTTCTTAAAAACACAGTATATAATTATTTCTGAATATAGAAGTCACGAAACAATAAGCTTAAAAGATTTTTCAATTTATAGATAACATCTAAAACCCTATTATCAATATCAAAACTACTACTGTCACCTTAGAGGTTACAGCCTAATGGCATTTTTACAGCTTAAGACACAGCTTAAAAGCCTGTACAAAAATAACTAAAATCAAAATTACGGCCATGAAATCCCCAAGTTTTTCCATCACGATGTAGCCTCTAGGGCTTCGAGGTTTTCTTAAACCACATATCATAGTTTTGGCCACATGGCCTTCCAAATCAAACAAATCACCATGTAACCACGACCGAGCAGAACCCAAGAACCAAGTGGGTAGTATCAACATAAAACACCATACGACCTGTGCAGGAGAACCTCAGGCAAGACCGAAGCTTACCAGAATGGATACGTAGCCTAGAATCCCTGCGTGGAGACTTTATGGAGTATTCTAACATAGACCCTTCACTTGTAAGCCTACACAAGTATAATGAAACACTTATTGAGAAATGTATACAAATGACAGAGTTAATAACTTATGAACAAGTGAAGAATTGTTATAAAACCAAAAGAAATACCTCACCTCAAGAAACTGACCTCAGCCTCGAACTTGGTAACGAGAACAGACCCTAGCCACCAGAACATTAATGCCGAAAAACGAAGAAAACACCGTCAAGAACCCTAGCAAGGAAGTCCAAATCAACGGCAGAGTAAACCAAACCTTGAACTTAGCATACATAGTTTTATCACTACACGAGTGCCGAAGGATAGCTCACACAAAGGTTTGGTATTAACAACAAAGACCACGCACTCATAGAGAGAAATAATGACAGTAAAACTTGCATATGCATAGAATGGCGAGGAAGTGAAAGACTCTCACAGGTAAAGGTAAGTTATAGAAGCAAAGGTTCTCATTTATAGCAAGAGCGAAACGGTGAGGCCATATGGCCATGAGCCTATGGCCCTCCCTTTCTAGAGAAATGTAAAAATATAGGTAAATGCAATTTTTTAGGGTTTCGAAGAACTTATATGGTAAAACCCCAAAGGTCAAAACCCTATCCAATGAACATCGACCACGTGGCTCAAAAATTATTTCCAAAAGGTGGGTTTTTGATATAGTTCGATACCTCTTGGAGCATCTCGCACACAATAGTGTATGATAAATAAAACTATGTTATAACCTTGTCATAAATTCCATTATCCTTCATCACGGTTTTTATGCTTGTTATATCCCTAACGAATAATGTAGGGAGGTAGTAGTTATACTAGGGTTTACAGTATGATCTACAATCTTTGAAATGGTTTAAGAGAAACTTATGCAAGAAACTATTCAATGGTAATTGCATAATAAAAAATGCCTTGTAACATATTTAGGAAGATACAACATTTAGAAATCATTTATATGAATATAATTGCGAATATAGAAATATGCATAGCTATAACATTAGCCTAAGTATTAAATTAGTATCATTTTAAGATACTAGTGTTTTGTTTTTCATTAAAACCTTATGAGATGAAGATTATACAAAGGTTAAAAGGGATAGTTTTTTTTTATAGAAAATTATTCTTTCTTCCTTACACAAAAAGTAGTAATACTATATTTTAAGGATATACAATTTGTATTATTGCATCTCTTTTTGGTATGTACTAGAATAGTTAGTAAACTGTCTATGCACTAGGTTTTATTTCCATATGTGAAGGACAACCATTATACTTATGACCATATCTATATCTAGGTTTTCTAAGATTACCCAATTTGAATATTGATGAAATGAGTTTCCTTCTAGGGTGATAAGTAATAAGGTAATAAGAGGACTTGCTATATTAATTACCATTCACTAAAATTATAAACATAAGTTAAACTGATAATAGACTGATAAAAATTAGATGAACGAGTTAAAGTTGAAGCCAATGGAAGAACAACTAGTTAATGTCGGTTTTACTAAGTACTTATATTTTCCAAAAAAAAAATTAAAACATAAATATATACTAATCAACGATACCTCATTTATTGCTCAAATCTGTAAAATAAATAAATTTACTAGCATTATATTTTATGCTAGTTGAGATAATAATCTCGATCTGGAAACTGGTGACAAAATGTATTACTTGTAAAGGACCTGTAAAAGAAGCATCACTTCACTACATTAGCTAAAATTCTAAGTAAGCCTCGATCTCAACTGAAGTTCCTTCCTACATTCATAAAACAGTAAAACAAACTTAGCACTAGTAATTAAACAGATGTTTCATTTCCTGTTGTTCCAAATCATAACCCGCTAAATCAAATTCTTAACCATGAAATTATGAAAACAAACAAATAAGTATGCAAAAATAGAGATTAAAAAAGAATCAGTTCTAGTTTAAAACTATTTAGGGTAACCGTTAACAGTTAATTGTTCCTAAGTAGTGACGATTGCAAACATTTTATGTTATATGAAAATTTTTAAATTTTTACAAATTTTTGGAGTATTACATGTGGTATCAAAGCACACATTCAGACACTAGGCCTGAATGAGGCTCAACCTGCATAGATAAACAGTAGATTTAATGCATGCATACTGATTATTATTTTGCTATTTGAAATGCTATTTCCAGAAAAATTTTCTGAGCTAAACTGTAGGTATGGAAAGACTCGAGGAATATGCAGATGAAAAATTCTCGTTTAATGAATGAAGTAATTCTAGAAGAGAACCAATAAAGGAAGAAATAACTAATAACTCTTCTTAATTATTACAAACAGTTAAAGAATTAAGAACTGAGATGGAAATAGTCAAAAAGGAAAATGAAAGATTTCTGAGAGCTCAAGAGGAGCTGAATCAGATCTTGATGGAAAAATTTTAGAATGAAGAAAAAGATAAACGAACAGGATCTGAAGATATGTCCTACCAACACAAAATAAAAAGGTATAAACAGTCTAAAATTGAAAGTAGCTGATCCTCTAATATTTATGGCGATCCACATAGGAAGAATTATCAGTATACTAGTGATAGTAGCGAAGATAATCGTCATTCAAGAAAAAGAAAATTTAAGCCTTATGAAGAAATTTGAGGAGAATTTAAGAAAATAAAACCACGAACTTTCAGAGGTGAAATTGAGAAGGGAGAAGAGGCTGAATCATGGCTATTTGGGATGAAGAAATATTTTGAAATCTACAATTACTCTAATCAACTAAAAACAAGAATGGCCATTTACAACCTAACTGGGAAGGCAGATATTTGGTGGCAGGACCTAAAACGAGTAAAAGGTATTAGGAAAAAGAACATTAACTAGATTACCTTTAAAAAATATTTTAAAAACAATTTCTTTCTAGAACAGTACTATAAAGAGCTAGCTAAGGAATTTTATGAACTAAAGCTGGGAACAATGAACATGAAAGAATTAAATAGTAAATTTTTAAGTCTGCTACGATATGTGCCTTACATTATGGATGAGAACACTAAGGTACAATGGTTTCTAAGCTGTTTACATTTTCATATAAAATATAGAATTGAATATGATAATCCAAAAACCTTGGAGGAGGCTATGCGAAAGGCGAATTTTTGCTATGAGCATAATCACAAAAATGAAAGTATGTCAAACTGGAAGGCTAAAAGATCTAATAATTTTGAACAAAAGAAGAAAGGTTTCATACCTAACCGTAGTTTAAGGAATAATAACACACGAAATTTTCCTAATAAAAAATTTCAAGGGAATGAAGGTAATTCACAGTTAAACCCAAATGGCCCTAGAAATAAAGAACCTATTAATAATCACAGTAATTACACCAAGAATAATGAACAAAAAGAACCAGTAAAATGTTGGGAATGTAACGGTCCTCATTATGCATGAGTTTTCCCCAATCGAAAGAACATTGTCAGCAACATACATACGGTATAGGAGGAGATGAATGTTGGTGATCTAGCAAGGACAGTGCCTAAGATCAACGCAACACTAGAGAATAGGAAGGCAGATTATCAAACTTCCATGGTGGAAGTGGAAGGTAAGCTGAATCAAACACCTATATCTATTTTAATTGACCCAGGGGCTAGCTTAAGTTATATTTCTATTGATTTAGTAGAAAAATTTGCAAAGTCATGGTTAGTTCAGCTAGCTACTGGCGCAAAAAGAAAAGTGATTAGCTTTGTAAAATATTGTACTGTAAACATGGGCCAGTTTGAAACCTCTGTGAAGCTTAATGTACTACTTTTAGGTTCTTATGATATGTTAATTGGTATGGACTAGTTAGAACAACATAAGGTTGTTCTGAACTATTTCGATAAAACTTTTACTTGTGTAAATAATGAAGGAGAAATAGTAAACGTAAGAGAAATCCCTAGGAAAACATCTATCAGACAAATCTCTGCTTTGCAATTAAAGAAAGTTGTTCAGAAGGGTTGTAAAGCCTTTGCTGTAACTGTAATTAACGAAGAACATACTAATAATGAAGATAAGCTAAGACGGGAAGATATTCCAATCATGAGGGGATATTCAGATGTATTTACAGAAGAAATTCTGGGACTGCCTCCGAAGAGAGAGTTAGAATTCACTATTGAGTTGGTACCCGGTGCAGTGCCCGGCTCAAAAGCCCCTTATCGGATGAATATATTGGAATTAAATGAATTAAAATCACAGTTAAAAGAACTTATTGATAAGAATTATATCAGAACCAGTGTGTCTCCTTGGGGAGCACCTGTTATTTTTGTTAAAAAGAAGGATGGTACTCTATGTTTATGTATAGATTACTGTCAACTTAATAAAATGACCATTACAAACAGATATTTGTTTCCCTGCATAGATGATCTATTTGATCAACTACGTGTAGTGATTGTATTTTCAAAGATTGATTTACGATCTGGTTATCACCAGGTCCGAATCAAACATGAAGACATCTTTAAGATAGCTTTTAGGACCAGATATGGTCACTATGAGTTTGTTGTTATGCCATTTGGGCTTACTAATGCCCCAACTATCTTCATGTGTCTAATGAATAATGTATTGCATAAGTACCTTGACAAGTTAATGGTGGTATTCATTGATGACATTCTAATTTATTCTAAGTCCAAAGAAGAAGATGAAGAGCAATTAAAAATTGTTTTACAAGAATTGCGAGAACATCAGCTTTATGAAAAATTTAGTAAGTGTTATTTCTTTAAGGATAAAATACAGTACTTGGGTCATGTAGTAACTAAAGAAGGGATCTCAGTTGATCCATAAAATATAAAAGCAATTTAAGAATGGCCAGTCCCAAAGGACGTAACTGATGTACAGTCATTCATGGGAATTACTGGCTATTATCGAAGATTCATTGAGGGGTTTTCAAGAATTGAAAATCCCATAACTTCTTTACATAAGAAAGGGAAGAAATTTGAGTGGAGTCAAAAGTGTGAAGATAGTTTTAAAAAGTTAAAAACATTACTAACTACTGCACCAATCTTCAGAATTGTTGATCCTAATAAATATTTTATAGTATGTACTAATGCATGCAATGACGATCTAGGTGGAGTTTTAACTCAAGAAAGACACGTCATTGCATATGAGTCCAAGAAGCTTAAGATTCATGAGAAAAACTATGCAACCTATGATTTAGAGTTGGATGCCTTCATACATGCCTTGAAGATGTGGCGCCATCATTTAATCAGAAGAAAGTTTATATTAATGACAAATAATAAAGGATTAAAATAATTATTGGATCAACCTAACTTAAACGCAAGACAAGCTAGGTGGCTAGGTTTCCTTAGCGAGTACGATTTTGAAATCCAACATATTAAGGGAAAAGAAAATAAGGTTGTTGATGCACTAAGAAAAAATGCAAAAATAAATTTTGTAGCAGCAATGAGCACTTATAAAACATATTTAGAAGAAAAGCTAGAGGAAGGAGTGAGATTGGATGAAAACTACCAAAAATTACAAGCAAAAGTAACCGAAGATTTAACTGAAAGTTTAAGTACAGGGTATAGTCTAAACAAAAAAGGATTATTACTATATAAACACAGGTTGTATATACCTAATGTACCCAAGATTAATTTGCTAATTTTAAACAAAATTCATAAGACTCCTAACTTAGGACATCTTGGTTATCAGAAGACTATAACCAGGTTACGGAAGGATTATTTTTGGCCAAACATGAAGAATAAATTGGCAGAATACATTTCCAATTGTTTTGAATGTCAACAAGTTAAGACTTAACACCAGTATCCAGCTGAATTACTTCAGCCATTACCTATCCCTAGCTGGAAGTGGGAAATAATTAGTCTTGATTTTATTACAGGTCTACCTAGAAATCAAAATCTGAATGACTCAATAATGGTAGTCATCGATATACTTAGTAAAGTGTCTCATTTTATACCTGTAAAAAACACTTACAAGGATGCTAATATTGCTTATATATTCATGAAGAAAATATTTTTCTTACATGGAATACTGAAAGTTATAATTTCAAAGAGAGACCCTAAATTTATGGGCAATTTCTGGAAGCGTTTGTTTAAAGGACTGAATACTACTTTAAATTTCAGTACCTCTTTTCATCCCCAGATGGATGGACAAACTGAAAGAGTGAATCACGTGTTGGAAGATATGCTCAAAATGTATGTTGAGGAACAACCAAGTAAATGGAAGTATTACTTACACCTAGTAGAGTTTGCTTACAACAATGACTACCAAGCTTCAACAAGATACAGTCCATTTGAAATTTTGTATGGAAGAGAGTGCAATACCCCCATCTCATGGAGTAACCCAGTTGACAGGTTAGTATTAGGACCTGGACTACTAAAATACATGGAGTTAATTGTAAAACAGGTGCAAGGTAACTTGAAAGTTGCACAAGACAAACAAAAAATTCAAGCAGATATTAAACGAACTCAAAAGGAGTTCTAGGTAGGTGAAAATGTCTTTATAAAGGTAAGGGCTAAAAAGAGTTCTATAAGATTAGGAAGTTGTGCTAAGTTAGTACCCTGATATTACGGACCTTTTGAGATACTATCCAGAATAGGACAGGTGGCATATCAATTGGCTTTACCGCCAAATTTGAAGGTTCATAATGTTTTTCATATTTCTGTGTTAAATAAATATGTACATGATGCTACTCATGTTATAAACTGGAATGATGTGTAGGTGGAACCCGAAGGAAATTTTCTGGTGGAATCGAATTGTATCCTCAAAAGGAGGAAGATATTGCTTCGGAATCACACCATTAGTCAGGTGAAGGTGAAATGGAAGAACCTTAGTCCAAAAGAAGCCACCTGGGAATTGGAGAGTCATATGTGGGCTGCATATCCAATTCTGTTCCAGGGCAATTTTGAGAACAAAGAATAAATAACATCGAGGACAATGTTATAATTTAAGGGGGTGTGTATGTCACATGCCCTAATTTGCAAAGCATTTTATGTTTTAAGAAACATTATGTTATATTTTATTATAAATTTTGTAATTAATGACCAAGTGGGGTCAAGGATAATTGAATGTAATTGCTGAATATTTTATTAATTAATAAATAAAAGATGAGACAACAGCTTAAGCAAGATGTTAAATGAGTGTTTTACTGGTCACTTGGTGGAGTAGGCTGGGTTGAGAGAAAAGTGACACTTGGAAGCATCCTCAAACTACTTCTAGCTGTTATAGGAGGCAACTTCCCTATTTTTGTGGTCATGTTCCCCAAGAAAGTGGAACAAGAGCAGGTGGCTCATTAAGTGAAAATTGACCCAAAAGACCTAGGCATGCTAATAAAACTTCCCATTGAAGACATCTAAGGCTGCTCATTTCTTGACTTGTGAACATTCTGAGTGAATGAAGCACACAAGAAAATTCAATGGAGGGGACTAAATGAAGTTTGTTTTGAGTGAAAAGTGTTGAATATCTGAACTAGTGCAGCTATTCTAAGTTGAGTTCATACTGCTGCATGCAGATCTGATTTACTGTTGAACACTTAGTAGAGTTGCAGAGGATTACTAAAATACATCTCTCACCCAGTACTTCTACCAGGTGGACGAGGAGACAAGCTCGGGGTTCTTGAGATTTGCAGTTCATCTTTTCTCTAGGATTTGGTTGGGAGGAATAGGATTCTTAAGCTGTTGTCGCCTCTTCTAAATTTCTAGGTTCTACATGATTTATCTAGCTTTATAATTGTTTATTTACATATAGAAGGATTGAGTTTAAGCAAAAATATGTTATGTTTCTGTTCTGTTGTTGCTAGAGTTAGTTAATGAAATAATTTTACTGTGAAAAGATAGTTAAATGCTGGACTAGATAGAGTAGGGTAAATGATTAGAAGAAATTCTAGTTTTACTGATAGATTAAAAAAAATACCTGACTGTATTTTTCCACACCTTTTTAAAGGTAGTACTCTAGTATAGTAGGTTATATTAAATTTAGATAAAGAATCGAATGAAGTATGCATGAATGTGTTTTATTACCTTCTATAGGTTTCGTAAGAGTTATTCATATGTATGTTCTTCCTTTCTATTTAGAATTTTTCCTTAGACAAGGTATACTGTAATAATATAAACAAATCTGTCTCTAGGAAATATTTTAAAATATAAATATACTTAGTCTATCTATTTACTTACACAGTAGATAGATTATTTACTATAAGTCTAAGACCAAGTGTATCCCATTGGGAAACACTTATCTTATTTCTTAAAAAGAAATACGATGCCTTATATTTATGTATAGATTATCGTTAGTTAAACAAGATGACAATTAAAAACAGATATCCATTGCCCCACATAGATTATATGTTCGACTAGATACGCAGAGAAATGATATTCTAAAAAATAGATTTGAGATTTGGATATCATCAAGTCAGAATGAAAGATGAAGACATATTTAAAACTATATTCAAAACCCGATACTGGCATTATGAGTTTGTAGTTATGCCATTTGGGCTAATGAATTCTCCAACATCTTTTATGTGTTTAATGAATAGTGTCTAAATTAATTATTTAGAAAAAATCATAGTTGTGTTCATAGATGACATACTAATTTATTCAAAAACAAAAGAACAACATGATGAACATTTATAGATAATATTACAAGTTCTAAGAGAACACAAACTGTACGCTAAATTCACTAAATGTGAATTCTTTAAAGATAAAATACATTATCTAGGCCATGTGATAGCCAAGGAAGTGATATCAATGGATCTTGATAAGATAAGAGAAATAATGGAATGGCATGTTCCTAAGGACGTATTGGATGTACAATATTTCATGGCGATTATAGGTTATTATCGGAAATGTATAGAAGAATTGTCGAAGATCACGAATCCCATAACATCCTTACAGAAAAGGGGGAAAATATTTGTATGGGATTTAAAGTGTGAAGAAAGCTTTAATAAGTTAAAATAATTACTAACCACTGCACCTATCTTTAAAATAAAAGATCCAAATAAGGACTTTGTTTTATGCATTGATGCACACAACGAGGGCCTAGGTGGAGTATTGACACAAGAAAGTCATGTAATATCATATGAGTCAAGAAATTTAAAAATACATGAAAATAATTATGCTACCTACAATTTAGAGTTGGTTGCTATAATACATGATTTTAAAATGTGGCGCCATCATCTAATCGGTAGAAGGTTTTTATTAATGTCTGATAATGTAAGTTTGAAATAATTATTTGATCAACAAAATATGAACGCAAGGCAATAAATATGTCTAGCTTTCCTTAGTGAATATGATTTCAATATCGAACATATAAAAGGAAAGGAGAAGAAGGTGGCTGATGCCTTAAGTAGAAATGCAAATCTAAATTTTTTAGTCATTGTTAGTAGTTATAAAACAAAATTGGATGATAAGTTTGAAGATGGAATAAAAATGGATAAGGATTATCAAAACTTAAGAGAGAAAGTTATAGAAAATGAATCTAAAAATATAAAAACATATTTCAGTTTGAATGACAAAAGGTTTAATGTGGTATAAAAATAGACTATATGTAGCTAATGTACCATAGATTAAATTGTCGATCTTAAATGAAATGTTATATTTCTAACATTAAGCTAGCATTATATTAGTATCTTTAACTGAGTGAATAACAAGCACAACAATCAAACACAAGAGACAATGAACACAGTGTTTTTCCTCAGGAAAACCATAAATGGAGAAAACCCCGCAACTTCCTCAGAGATAGAATCAGCACCAAAAGTAAAACCCCAAAATAGTAAGATGATGTCCCAATAGCAGTAACCTCTTTCTTCCTAGCCTCAGTGTCTTCTTCTTCCTCAGCTATGCACTACAACTGAGTGTGAGTGAGTGTGTTATAAATAGAGAGGCTATCTCTCTATTTATACTAATTCTTGACTTGACAAAACCCTACTAGGGCCAACTTCACTAAGTGAGTCTAACAACCCTAGTGCTCTGGAACTGCGGGGACTTTAACCCTTGACCAATACGAGGGCTAGCCACAATCACTTGACATGACTTGTTTACATTATAGAAAATCTCGATCGAAACATCGGGGCATGACATGACTCAATTACATTATAGACACATCCCGAAATAAACATCCGGGTATAATACATAAGATACATAAGTGAATACATTCCAAAGTTACAATTATGTCAACACTCCCTCTTAACTAGGAAGGTATTCTCTCGACACAATTTATCAACACAAGTCTTCTTTTATGTATCATCTGGATCATCCTCGAGTTCTCGTCATCTTCAAGTCATATTCATCTTCAAGTAATCTTCATCTGGATCTGGATCATCACTCTATCTGGATCATCACTGGATCTGGATCATCACTGCTGGATCATCATGGTTGCTATCTCATGATTCTTCTTTTCACAAGAATTTCTATAGAGCCAACCCTTTTTCATGCTGGGTGTAGGCCTAGCCTCCATGTAGATATTTCTTAGCACTTATATCTGACCCTAAGTCAAAATGTCCCATCCAACACTTACATCTGACCTTGACTTGTCAAAAAGGCACGACCAGCACTCACATATGACCATGAGAGGAACTTAATCCCCTCACCATGTCAAAATGGCCCAGCCCTTACATCTAACCATGGAAGGAACCTGATCCTCTCACCATGTCAGAATGGCCTAGCCCTTACATCTGACCTACTCGTCAGAATGGCCCAGCCCTTACACCTGACCTACTCATCAGAATGGCCCATCACTCATATCTGATCATGTGAGAACACATCCCACAGTCACATTAGAATAGCCCTCAGTCCTAGACTGAGCTTTCCTGGTAACTGACCAGGTACCTCCATCCTCCCAAAGAATGGCATCAGCCCTTATATCTGATCAAGTGGGAACTAATCCCTCAATCAAATCAGAATGGCCATGCACTCACATCTGATCATGTAAGACTACATATTATAGTCGTATTAGAAAGGCCCTCAGTTCTAGACCGAGTATTCCTGGTAACTGACCAGGAACCTCCATTCCAAGAATGGCAACAGCCCTTATATCTGATCATGTAGGAACCAATCCTACAGTCATATCAGAATAGCTCAGCACTCATATCTGACATGGAAGGAACCAATCCTCTCTCCATGATAGAATGGCTCATCCCTTACATCTGACCATGGAAGGAACCAATCCTCTCACCATGTCAGAATGGCTCATGGACTAATCACTTCCCCTTGGAAGGAACCTTGTTCTGGAGAACACCAAGATTCTCCCTGAAGTACTCAAACTTCACTCTGGTTAATGGCTTTGTCAAGACATTATCTATTTGTTCGTCCGTCGCAACATACTGGAGCTTCACTGCTCCCCTCTGCGCCATATCCTTGATATAGTGATACTTGATCTCGATATGCTTCGACTTGTCATGGAACAACAGGTTCTCTGACAACTTCACACAACTATGGTTGTCACAATATATACAAGTAGCATCCAACTGGAGATCAAATAAATAAGACAGTAGCTTCCTAAGCCATACTACCTCACAACTAGATGAACAAGCTGCGACATACTCTACTTCAGCTGTACTCAGTGCCACACAAGATTGCTTCCTGCTAAACCAAGAGATCACACCTGATCCCATACTGAAGAAACACCCAGAAGTTCTATTCCTATCAATGGAACTGCCTGCCCAATCTGAATCAACATAACCCTCCAGGTTAATCTTCTGACTCGCCTCATACTTGAGCCCATAATCAACTGTACCCCTCAGGTAACTCAGAATGTGCTTTGCAGCAATCAAGTGAACATGTCTCGGATCTGTCAGGAACTGGATCAAGGTGTTCATAGCAAAGCAAATATCTAGTCTTGTGTTTGTCAGGTACATCAAGGACCCAATCATCTAATGATACATCATAGCATCAACCACTTTTGATGAAGCATCACTCAATAGCTTCAGGTTCGATGCCATCGGTGTGGTCATGGCCTTGTAGTCCATCATCTCGAATCTCTTCAAGATCTCTACCGTATATTTCCCTTGTCCTAGGGAAATTCCATCTACATTTTTCCACACCTCCATGCCTAGAAAATAATGCATCATACCCAAGTCCTTCATTTCGAACTCGACAACAAGATTTCTCTTCGTATCAGCAATCAACCCATCCATACCTGTTACAAACAGATAATCTACATACAATAGGAGCATCACTAGGTTGCCACCTTCAACCTTGTAGTAAAGGTTGGAATATGCTTTACTCTTGGTAAAGCCCAACATAGATAGAAATCTGTCAATTCTGTTGTATCATGTCTTGGGCGCTTGTTTCAAATCATACAGGGCTTTCTTCAATCTACATACATGAGACTCCCTGGCATGTGTCTCAAAACTAAGTGGCTTCTCCACATACACTTCCTCTTCCACTACACCATTCAAGAAAGCATTCTTGACATCCATCTGGTGTATCTTCCATTTCATCACTGTAGCCAGAGCAAGTACTGATCTAATGGAAGTGCATCTGGCTACAGGTGCAAAAGTTTCTTCATAATCTATTCCTTCTTGAGAGAAACCACGAGCAACAAATCTTGCTTTATATTTTTCTATGCTACCATCTGTAGCATGCTTGATCTTATAAATCCATTTGGAAGTTACAATAGACTTCCCTTCTGGTCTTGGGACAACATCCCAAACATCATTCTTCATGATCGATTGATACTCTTCAATCATAGCATCCTTCCATTCTTTCCATTCTGTTGCTTCTTCATAATTGGAAGGTTCTTTATCGATGAAATCACATAAAAATGCTACATACCCGGAGCAGGATGTGATCCTCTTTCTTTCTTTGTGATTCTCTTCTGGAGCCCCATATCTTTCCACACCTTGGATAGGTTCTTGTACCCAAGCAGGTTTCCTCTTATGAGGATTCTTCTATTGAGGTGTATCTACAGGTTCTTGAGGTTCTTCGAATTCTTGATATTGTTCTTGAGTTTCTTCATTCATGGTTGTATCATGAATTCTAGGTGCTTCTGCTTCTTCAGGTTCTTCAGTAGGTCTCTTTCTGGATTTGTTGTAAGCTGAGTCTTCATCAAATGTCACATCCCTACTAATGTCAATCTTATTGAATCCTGGGAAGTATATTTTGTAACCCTTCGAGCTTTCAGAGTATCCCACAAATATACGCTTCTTTCCTAAAGGATCTAATTTTGTCCTCTTCTCTTTTGGAATGTGTATGTATACTAGACAACCGAATATTCTGAGATGGATCACTTCTGGTTTCTTGCTGGAAAATACTTCTTCAGGTGTCCTATTCTCGAGTACTCTATGTGGAGTATGGTTCTGTATATACACCGATGTTCTGGAAGCTTCTTCCCATAAATGCATGGGAAGATCTTGATCATGAAGCATAGCTCTTGCAGCTTCCATGATAGTTTCGTTCTTCCTTTTTACAATCCCATTTTGTTGTGGATTATAAGGAGTGGACAACTCCCTCTTAATCCCTGAGTCTTTCCATAACTCTTTGAATTCATTCAAAGTGAATTCTCTGCCAATATCTGATTGAAAGGTATTGATCTTCTTTTCTGTGTGGTTCTCGATTAAGGCTTTGAATTCCTTAAACTTGCTGAAAACTTCATCTTTGTTCTTCATGAAGTAAATCCATGTCTTCCTAGAAAAGTCATCAATGAAAGAAACATAGTATACATACCTGCTTAGTGAACTTGATGACATTGGTCCAAATACATCGGAGTGGATGATTTCTAATATTCCTTTTGCTTTGCTCTTGCTACTTGGAAATGTCTTCGTTGTATTACATCCTTTGCAGACTCCACCATGTTTTGCTTGAATTTCTGGAATACCTTCAATAACTTTGCTTGCAAGTGGTAGTGCTCTATAATGCACATGTGTAAGTCTTCTATGCCAAAGTTCATTTGGCTCTACTGTGTCATGGACCAAGGCTTGTTCTCGATGGCCCTTCAATTTGTATAGACCTCCTTCTTGTTCCCTAATCACTACTACTTCATTAATAGTCTTTCCCTTTGGCCACATGATAACTTGGTCATCTATAAATGCAACCCTCATGCCTTTTTCATCTAATGCATATATGGAGATAAGGTTCTTCTTTAGTCTTGGTACAAAAAATACTTCCTTCATTGTCATCAACTTTCCAGAGTCTAGTTTATAGGACGATTCCCACTACCTTTTATTGGATACTGGTAGTCATCTCTGAGCTTCACCTTGTGAGGTGATTCATGTTCTGATAATCTCACAAAAGACTCTTTGAATCCCACCATATATTTGGAAGCCCCACTATCAATAAGCCAATCATTTCTTCCATGTGTGACGTTTCCCGTGAGAGCAGAAATCAAAACATATTCTTCATCACTTGAGGAATCATCACTTTCTTGCTTATTTCTCTTTGAGGAAGGTTCATCATCTTCTGTAGCATGAGCATGATGTTTTCTCTTGTTTTTTTTCTTCTTGTGAGAGTTTCTTTTGTTTCTAGGACAATCTCTGGCAAAGTGCCCTGTTTCATTACAAGTATAACATCTAAGTTGAGATTTCTTGTAGGAAGAGTGCTTACCTTTAGAATGATGATGATGATGGTCCCTTCTAGGTTTCTTGGATTGAACTGTGAGAGCTTGATCTTCACTTCCCATCTTTTCTTCTCGAGCTGCTATCCGAGCTTCCTCTTGTGAGAATTCTTCCCAAAGTCTGTTGAACTTCACTAACTTCTTTCTGGCATAGATTCTTTGAATAAAGGAGTCCCATGATCTAGGGAGACCATTCAAGCTGGTCATTACAATCTCTAAATTTTTGACTTCTTCATCTACTGCTTCTAGTTGTTCCTTGATCTGAGAGACTCTTCTGAAGTAAGACTGGATGGTCTCTGCATTCTGAATATTCACATTCTTCAACTGGTTCCTCAAAGTCATTTTCCTGTTTATGTTCTTTCCTTCAAACAATTTGGTTAGGGCATCAAACATAGCTTTAGGTGTCTTTAGGGAGGACACCTGTGGTATGAGGTGATCCTTGATTTAGTCAGCAACAATCCTCTTTTCCATAACAAACTTCTTCTTGTGTAAGTCCTTAGCCTCATCTCCCTCTGGAACTGGAACCTCCTCATTGATGTAGGAGTCCAACTCATTTTCTTCCAGGACCAGGGAGATCCTATACTTCCAGGATCGGAAGTTATCAGCTCCCTCAATATTTTCATCAAGCTTGGTATGATGAAACATCTTAACTGAGAACCTCAAATAGAAATACAAAATATTTAGATCATACCAGGTCAAGATGTCCGATCTGGATTTGGAGCTGAAATTCTGTAGTGCTGGTTCATGAGCAGATTAGGGTTTGGATTTTCTGGAGTTCTATCCAACCGAATGCTTTGATCTCAATCTCTAAACTTCGATTTTGAGGAGGAGATCAATCCAGGCTTGGGCTCAGTGAAAAATTCCACTTCTATGGAAAGCCCTAATTTTCGGCAGCAGTGTTAGGTCCAAAACTAGAAAACCTCATAATTGGATTCTGTTTCAACAGAAAGATGATCCCTAGGGAGGAGAGTTATTCCAACCTTATTTTGCTGAAAATATATGGAGAGAGATCCAAAAAGTAGGAATCCCTAGTTCCTGGAGCTGCACAGTGTCTTCTTCTTAGGTTAGCTCTGATACCATGTTAGATTTTTAACATTAAGCTAGCATTATATTAGGATCTTTAACTGAGAGAATAACAAGACAACAATCAAACACAAGAGACAATGAACACAGTGTTTTTCCTCGGGGAAACCATAAATGGATAAAACCCCGCAACTTCCTCAGAGATAGAATCAGCACCAAAAGTAAAACCCCAAAACAGTAAGATGATCTCTGGACAGCAGTAACCTCTTTCTTCCTAGCCCCAATGTCTTCTTCTTCCTCGACTATGCACTACAACTGAGTGTGATTGAGTGTGTTATAAATAGAGAGGCTAGCTCTCTATTTATACTAATTCTCTACTTGACAAAACCCTACTAGGGTCGACTTCGCTAGGTGAGTCTAACAACCCTAGTGCCCCAGAACTGCGGGGACTTTAACCCTTGACCAATAGGAGGGTTACCCACAATGACTTGACATGACTTGTTTACAATATAGAAACTTCCAATTGAAACATTGGGGCATGACATGACTCAATTACATTACAGACACATCCTAGGATAAACATCAAGGTACAATACATAAGATACATAAGTGAATACATTCCAAAGTTACAATTACATCAACATGAAATACATAAGAGTCCTTACTCAAGACAACCTGGTCACAAAAAGATGATAACAATGTTAAGAAAATATTATTTCTATACCAATATGAAGAATGAAGTGGCTGAATTTATAGCTAGGTGTATAGAATTCCAACAAGTTAAAGCTGAGCATTGACACCCAGCAGGTCTTTTGCAACCATTATCAATCCCATATTGTAAATGGGAAATTGTTAGCCTTGATTTTATAATAGGACTGCCAAAAAATCAAAAGCAAAATGATTATGTGATGGTAGTGGTAGACAAACTTAGCAAGGCAACTCACTTTATACCTGCTAAAACTACTAATAAGGCTGCCAATATTGTTGATATTTTTATGAAGGAAATATTTCGTTTGCATGGAATTACTAAGATGATAATTTCTGACACGTATCCTAAGTTTACTGGTAATATCTGGAAGTCATTGTTTAAAGAATTGGGCACTAAGTTAAATTTTAGCACCGCTTATCACCCACAAATAAATGGACAAACATAAAGAATAAATCAAATTTTAGAATATATGTTATAGATGTATGTTAGGGATCATCCAAATAAATGGGAAGAATAGATGCACTTAGTTGAGTTTGATTATAACAATCATTATCAAGATTCACCTAAACTAAGTCCTTTCGAAATACTGTATGGTAGGACATGTAGTATTCCAATTTCATGGAGTAATCTGATTGACAGATTGATGCTAGGGAATGAATTGTTAAAAGAGATGGAACTAATAGTGAAACATGTATAAAGAAATATGAAAATTGCACAGGGCAGACTAAAGAGTCATGTAGACCTTAAAATAACTCAGAAATAATTCCAAGTAGGTGAGCATGTTTTTGTCAAATTAAAACCCAGAAAAAACCCCTTTAAGTTGGGGAGTTGTGCTAAATTAGCACCCAGGTATTGTGGACCATTTGAGATATTGTCAATATTTGGACCAGTGGCTTATCGGTTAACTTTTCCACCTAATCTCAAAATACATAACGTATTTCATATTTCTATATTGAAATTTTTTGTGCATGATTATACTCTTGTAATCGATTGGAATGTTATTTGGGTAGAACCAGAAGGATATTTTCAGGTGGAACCGGATTGTATCCTCAACAAGAGAGAAATTTGTCCTTGGAATCACACCATTGGACAAGTAAAGGTGCAATGGAAGCACATTAGTACAGATGAAGCTACCTGAGAATTGGAGAGTCATATGCGGGAGGCATATCCAATTTTCTTCCAAGAAGACTCATATGATACTTAAGAAACATCAAGGACAATGTTGAACTTAAGAGGGGGTGTTTGTAACCCACCTAGAACTAAAAACATTTTATTTTTGTGAAAAGAAATTACTTTAAAAGTTATTGTGAATTTTTATCTAGTTGACCTAGGATGGTCAAAGATGACTGTAATTGAATATTTTATTTTTAAATAATTAAAAGAAGAGATACCTATCCAAAGAATATTTTTGAAGAGTGTTCACTGAACCACTAGGAGGAATGATCTGTTATAGAAGGCCAAAATGACAAATGGTAGCAACAACATTCACTTTTTAGTTGTTACAGGAGGCAACATCCCTATAATTGTGGTCATGTTCCCAAGAAAAGAGGAACTGAGAAGGTGGCTCATTTAATTAAAAAATTGACCCACATACCTAGGAAATATTATATATACCATCGAATTAGTAGCTGGCTCGCTACATTCTAAGATATTAGAACCTTGTGGCTTTACTAGAAACTGAAAAGTTAGGCACACAAGAGGAATTCGATGAGGGGAAAGATGAAGTGAGTTGCTAGAGTTTTGACTGCAAGTGTGACTACTAAGTTACAGAGAGTATTGAATAGGATTCTACACAGTATCTTCATCCTAGTGGTTCAGTGAATAGGCTCAGGGGTCCTAAAGAAAATAATCTTGGCTGCTTTTTGGAGACGGTTGGGAGGAACGATCTTCTTTGGGTGTTTGTCCACTTCGAAGTTAGAAGCTTTTATATTGTTTTGCTTAATTGTCTTTGTTTCAAATTATGTTTATATTCTGAAGGCTTATTGTTTTCAAAAAATAAAGTAAGAAAGTTTAATCTTATGTAAATTATAAGTTCAAATGAATTTTACTACCGAAACAGTTTTTCCAATTTTTGGAATTGTAAATTATATTCTTCTTCTACCTAAAATCGGTATCATATTATATATATGTGTGGGTTTTAAATAGTATATTACATAGTTAGTAAATTTTTAGTAGTATTTATTTAGTATTCTTATAATTTTCATATAGATTTTAAACTAGAGGTTTAACAAATTCTCTTACATCTAGAGTCTGCCTTAGTTAAGCACAATAAAACCCTATGTCAAAGTTTATAAAGAAAACACAATTCAATTTGAAAACTAATATGTATTTCAGCCAAGGAATTTGAGACCCGTACAAAAATAAAGAGTAGAAATAATATTATTATTATTAACCAGTAAAAATCCCTTTTAGCTGATTGGCTTAATGATTTCTAAAATTACGCAAGTATCATTTCTTTTACATGCCTAAAAGGCTTTTGTTTGAATAAATTACCTAGTAACTACAACCAAGAGGCTCAGAGGCTTATCGTTTTCAGAAAAATGAGTTAGGGTTAAAACGTTACAATAACGAAATGATATTTTCGATATAACTATAATAAACAAACATCTATCTTATTTTAAAACTCTACATAACTTAAATAGGGTTTATACAAATAAAACAAAAAAACAAACTCTATTTATTTTACGATAAAATTGTTTAACAGGCCAAGGTTTGAGGCCTGTAAAGGCTATTTTATCAAGAAATGAATTTTAACTGAAAAATACAACAGTCGCGTCTAAATCCAATGAATATAAGTTGTAGCCGTAAACTTTATCATAAACCAGAATGGAAACCCTGTAAAGGCTATACGCAGTAGGCGTATACGAATATTTTTACATAAAATAATTTATAGAGTAATAAAAACAATAGTATCAGAATGATAACTATAAACAATCTCTTCCACATTGTAATAAAACAAAATACCATATACATGGGGTAACACTAAGAGTTTTTGTTTGAAACATAGTATCATGTATTACAGAGTATAATAATAAACCATGTACATTATTAAAAACCCAATAGCCTTAACATAAACAAAATATATATAAGTTCCAGAATCCTTGCAACAGATGGAATAAAAAATAACAAATCGCAAAGACAGTATTCTTTCCTTTAAAAAAACTATGCTAAAAGCTACAATATGATTTTTCCACTTTTTACAAAGAAACCTAAATTTCCCCACAGACTCCACAATCTACAACAAAGGGGATTTTCATATATTTAACTACGTATAAAACCCCAATGAAGCCACAGGATTAGAAATAGATTAAATCCCTGCCATTGTAAGCAAAACACTAGAATGTTTACCACATAACGAAGGAGGGGATGAGCAAAGCTTTAAATATCCAACGAAACCAGAACCATGATGGAGACCCCTTTCCATATTTGCACATCGACAAGGATCGTAGGGTCAAGGCTATAGGGTCTTACGAGAGCCTACAATGTCGACCACCCTCGACCCAAGTTAACCTCCAAGCCAAACAACTCCATCGTATCACTTGCCATACAAACGATGCAAAGGTTAAGAACTTATATTAGTAAAATAATGATTTATTTTTAAAATGGAACAAACAAGAACAAAATAAAAATATTTACCTCAGTTCAAAAATATTAGTAAAGGAAACAATGGTAGTTCGAGACTGTGTCTCCATAAGCCTTTTCCCAGAGCAATGACGACATTGACAAATTCATTCACAGTCACGAATGGAGGGTTGAGTGCTGGAAGGGTCAAGATCCTTCATCTCTCCCCACCATCACACAACAAAAAAAATTAAACAACAAAGGAAAAAACCATTGGATTAGTACGTTAGGGTTTAATCCCTTTCACAGTTGGAAAGAACCATTGCAGCTCATTCACATGGGCAATTTAGTATGTACACCTAACATCATCTGGATCTTAACCTCGAACCCACTTCCCTATAGTTTTAAAACAATTTTTTTAATGGATTTTCAATCCATGGCATAAATATTTTAAAGCAAGGTAAAAGCATAGTTTAAAAAAAAAGAGACCTTTTCATAGTTGTGGTCCAAAGTCACCTATGAACTCGTTGTTTTTCTTTAACTCCTTAGGAACCTTTAGTTTTGTTTAGGTTGCTTGAGATGGGGATAAATATGTTTTGTTGGACACA
The DNA here is from genome assembly GCA_001517045.1 of Pseudotsuga menziesii. NCBI lineage: Eukaryota > Viridiplantae > Streptophyta > Pinopsida > Pinales > Pinaceae > Pseudotsuga > Pseudotsuga menziesii. The sequence goes on from LPNX010095914.1 coordinate 67,206, forward strand.
CCTGCATTAAAACAAGTTTTTAACATGCATTAGCTTTTAGAAGCTAATTAATACCATTAGCATGTAACCCTAGCACCTAAATAGGGTTAGAAAGAAAAAGGGTTGAAAATGTAAAGAAAGCATGATGAATCTATACAAGTTAAACACCTAAACTGTAAACTTACAACAAATAGGCTTGATATTTCAACAATTAAAATCAATTACTTTATCATAAGTCTCAAAAGTTGTATCCAGTAGAATGTCATATGAGACGTTTTCAAGTTTCATTTTCACAGACGTTTTAAAGTATAAATTAAATCTTAAGTTGGTTTCGAAATAAATGGTTTATTTTACACCGAGATAGGTTTTTAATGGTCTAAATATTACGTATTAATTTTTTTACTATGGATATTTGGGAGTCATTACAGATTTCATCAACATAAGGCATTGGAAAAGGGTTGATTAATGTTGCTTTATTGAGCCATCTGAAGTCGAAACAAATTCTCGTTATGTTCGAGTCTTGCTTCTTTGGTTGCAAGACCATGGGAGTATCCCACTCAGATTGTTCTACAGGGTATATGATCCTCGTAGCTAGCATATTGTCAATTTTTATATTTTTTTATCTCTTTATACTTGTGTGATATCTTATATGGACAATTTTTGAGTGGTAAAGCATCTTGTTTTATATCAATTTTCATCTCTCCCATTTCTTGAACTAGTCCTTTCAGATATTTTTAATCTCTTGCAAAAACATGTTGATATTCCTTCAACAGATTAGTGATTTCGTCTACTTGTTGGTATAACTGGTAATATCCAATTTTATCCATTTTTTGTCAATTGTCATTAGATATGTCGACCTATTTTATCTCAGTTTGGTGTCCATCCATTATGGTGCTTTTGTTTCATTGATGGGTCTACTCCCTTCTTTAAAATTTGTAAATGCTTTGGGAAAATCATGTGGTGTTAGCTTCTCTGGTTATGATTTTTGTTAAGATATAACTTTCATCATGGTATTTACATTATTTTAAACCAAAGTATGGTGCTTTTTCCAAGCAAATATTTTCCCAAAAACTTTTTCATTCTCCATCGCTAGTCGAGTCAACTGTTGCAATGGTTTGGTCGATATGTATTTACAAGTCAATTGTGGTTGGTATGTCGATGGGTTACACTAGTTATATTATATAAATATTTTTATATATTCAACTGATTCTTTAATAGGTCCTTATGTAGGGGAAAAACAAAATTCTTCAATAAAATTTTCTTAAAGTTATTTCCAGATAAAGGTCTCTCCTCTGGCTTCTTCCATCATGTACCACTTATTAGGAAAAAATTCGATCATATTTGGGAATAGGTGAGGATATAATATTTAATCTCGGTGTCCTTATTTTTTTTAGTCTTTTTCACATATATCAATATGCTTGGTTGAATCTTGGACCTAGACAAATTTTGGTATTTGTACTTGTGTTATGAGCTTATTTCCTCCAAACCGTTCATTGAAATTCGTTGAAGTAGTTGACTAGATTTGTAGTCAATACTAATGTGTATCCCACCACCTTGTTTCTTGGTCGATGAAAATTTCAACTAGACTTTGTAGTCAGACTTGTTCACCAACATTTTTAGATAATTCTTCTATATGTGAAATCGGTGACTCATGTTCCTTATACCTCAATGGGGGAATGTTTACCAATTCTTTCATTGTTGGTATAATTGTTTAGTATTTTGTTATTATTTTCTCAAATATTTTAGGGATGATAGATATTGTAAAATATTTTTGTATTTTTTCCTAGTATAACTTGAACTAATCAACATTCCCATGCTTGGGATTCATATCTTTCCATTTTTCAGACATAAAGCTCAGAATTAAAGTTATAAGCGACTGACATAGATGAACCTAAATGTAGTTCTCCATAATTATCCAATTCAATGGTATCTTCATTATTTTGGACTATTTGATATAGCCGATGAATGTCATTGTCGGTGTTGTCTGGCTCCTCCCATAGTTTTCCTTGATATCGATTGATCGAAACAATAACTTTCTTTCCTTCACCCTTTAATTTAACTCTTCCTTTTTCTAAGGATATGCATGCTTTCATATTTCTCCCCCAAGGTCGAGCAACTAATGCAAGGAAATATTTGGATCTGTCTCGAGGGTTAATAATTTTGAAGTCGATGGTTGTATTGATCCCCATTATTAAGGCTTTGACATTTTTCTATACTCTAATAATTTCAATTAAGCCTTGGTCTACCAGTTTGAGGTAAATTCCTTATTCGCATAGTCTAGGTCGACCCATTTTTTCCCACGTCGACCGTGTAATTATATTTTCTTGTGACCCAAAGTCATGGATGAATTCATTAATTGCACCTAGAGGTGCTCTACAGCCCAGTATGGGGGAGATCTTGTAACGTTACGTAACGTTGTAATGTTACGTAACGTTACATAGATGTCGGCTATAAAAAACAAAACTTGTAATTATCTTCCAAAATAAATGTCGGCCACAAAAACAATCTAATATGGGTAAGATGTTGCAATGTTCCTACCTAACAAAATAATAAAAAATAAATAAAAAATTTAATTATCTGCCATAAAAAAATTTCCGTGAGAAAAACAACACCATATAGGGGAGACGTTGTAATGTTTCTACTTAACAAAATTATAAAAAGTAATAAAAATAAAAAATTGAATTATCCGCAAAAAAATGTTGGTCATGCACATGGTTTTAAAACCATGTGCAAGGCTTCTTACAAACCCATGGTTTTATTGTACATGGTTTAGGAGGGCCTTACAAATGGTTTTAAAGCCATGTGCAAGGCCTCCTAAACAATCCATGGTTTTGTTGTACATGGTTTAGGAGGTAGTTGCAAATGGTTTTAATACCATGTGCAAGGCCTCCTAAACAACCCATGATTTTAGGAGGGCCTTGCACATGGTTTTAAAACTATGTATGGGGAGATGTTTTAATGTTTTTTCCTAACAAAATAAAAAATATTATATGCAGCCATAAATAGTATTAAATATTAATAATAAAAATATTATTTGTGGACCTTAAATAAAAAAATGTGCCTTTTGGTCTGAATCACATTAAAGCTCATAGTTGAGTGCAATACTTAAGAAGAGGTTTGCACCTCCAAATATTTGATCCCTATCGGCGCTTGATAGAGCCTGGGATTTGGATCTATGCTGGTATAGAGTCCTTTGAATTCTAGGTCAACAAGAGGATCAATGTCATTTTTATCCCTTTGATTTAATGTGCACAATTTTTTAGTTGTTTTATTGCTTCCATGGTTATTTCTTATAGATTGCATTAGGTCGATTAACCTTGCAATAGCTTCGTGTTTTGTTAATAATTTAAGCAACTCATTGAGCGTTTTATTTTTATTTTCTTCATTCATTTCTTCATATGCAAGTTGTGTAAACATTTCTAATGCATTGTTAAATATTTTCTTATGCTTCCATGGATTAGGATAATATTTTTGTGGTTGTTGTATTTTCTCAATATGATCTCCTCCAATCTTTGTGCCTTTTCTAGTAATAATATGCAAATTATTAGTAATATATGCATCATTTTTAGGAACACAAGACAATACATTAACATTTATTAAGTGCATCAAGCATTATGGGAAAATATTCTAGACTATGCTCACCCAGACCACATTTTGTACAAAATTTTAGCTTTGTTCTATCTTTCCATGGAAAGTGAGGACTTATATGGTCCACAATGTAGCATACAAAGCATTGTGATTTACCTCGTCAAGGTGGTCGATTTCCTTGGTTATTATTTCTACCTCAATTGTTGTATCTTCTTCATACGTTGTTTTTATTCTGTCGATCATTGTTGCGGTCATCTCGACCTTTTTGCTTGACTATTTTTGTCAGGTATACCATATGGTACCCAACTCTAGTATTTAATTTGTTGATGCATTCGGATGTGGAGTGTTGAGTTTTTCGATGTATTTCACACCATTTTGGATTGATATTTTCAGAATTAGATGGGTAGTCTATGGCCAAGTGAGGTTCAAACTTCTCACATATATCGCAGAAGTAGGTTGTTTGCATCTTCTGAAAATTATTTGGTTTTATTTCCTCATGGAATATATGTGGTGCTTCTTCAATTTGGTAAAAAAACTATTGGTACATATTTCCATGATATCTTGATCATTCATTGCCTGGGCAATTGTCTTTGGAATGTCCTTATGTTGTACATGTTGAACGTCATAAGTCATTGTGCCTCATTGTTAAATGTTGCAATGATCGTTGTATATTTTCAACATTTTCCTTTAGTCGACAATTGACTGGTCCAGACATGTAGTTGGTGTTTGATTCAATTCGTAGTGTTTTCTTCAAGACATATTCATATGTTGTGTATTCACTCATTAATATACGTGTCTTGATTCTTTGTTGAAGTGCATTGATGAAAAATTGAATTACCAAGGAATAATAAAGTTTAGAAGGCATCTGGCTCAAAATATATTTAAATATTCGATCATTTTCTCCAACATGGTCTCCTATTTTTTGTTTGATTTGATTGATCTTATGTCCCTCCATGTGCTTTGTATCATCGAAGTTTAAAAAATTCTAAGTAATTGTCTTTTATTTTTGTCTTGACTTAAAGCCTTCTTCCAAGAAGTTCATGTACCATGTTAGTGCTTTATTTCTAAGTCCACTTGGAAATTGGTTAATCTGATGATTTTCATCATCAATTAAGTTATAAAACATTAATTCCCAACAATAGTCATTATTTGAATCTATGTATTATGTCAATCAGGTTGTTACTTTCTATTGAAATTTCTCGGCGGTGAGGCAGGGACATTTTGGGGAGAGTTTCTTGTCAATAAACAAAGAGAAACAAATATAGTATTTTCCTTAGAACTCAACAAGTTGCAAATAAATATTTAAGTATTTATTTTAAATCATTACAATTTGTCCCAAGGAGGTCGAAAATAGAAATTGCCTTTTCCTTGATACTCAACAAAGTGTCACGGCACTTTGAAAAGTGTTTTATACCCATTTCCATTTTATTTTGGAAAGCATTTGCATATACAAAAGTTGTGCAAACTCTAAAAAGAAAAATTCTAAAAGTAAACAATTGAAAGCATAATTCAAATACTTAATTCCAATATTTTGATTTCATTCTAGATTCAAGTTTGAACAAGCTTTTAAAATTTATCTACTAGGTATGAATGGATGCAGTGACTCTCATAGGAATGGGCCCTCATAATATAATTTGATATTTCTCTATTTTTGTCATGATTAAGCTAATATATCAATTATTCTTGGTCTCGTGAGCTTGTGAGAGCATTAGAGCTATCATTTGTAATCAATATTAAGTTTTGGAGTAGAGATTCAATATTAGAGAAGTGGAGGTGGAAGTAGATGAATCCATCAAAGACTAGAAAGGGAATTAAAAAAGGTATGGTCATTGCAATGAATAAAGGAAATTAGAAAATGGATGGTCATTGCAATCAACAAACAAATAGCAATGGATGGGATTATTTCCAAGTCGAGAAAAATTTAGGAAATATTTTGGAAAGAAAAATGGATATGGTTTCCAAGATAAATATACACATTAAATGCACTCGCCATGATGTATTATAGTCCATCATCACTTCCCTTTAACGTAGTGAGATGCACCACTAGCAGTGTGGGGCCTACATGCACTGTAACATGTCATTGTTTGTTAATAATATGTGGAATGGAAATGGAAACATGAGTAGATTCTATGTGTCTCTGGATTCCCACCAATGCAATTGAATTCAAAGGAAAAGATAAGATGTTTCGTATGATTCATATCAAACAAAATAAAATAATTCACCTTGACCCTTTGTAGATTTACGAGTCATAATATAAAATACAAGATGTGCACCACCGAAAAGATTCCACTAAAAACAATTTGGATTACAACTCGACACACATCCATTAAATAAACAATATGTGTACTGGTTCAAAAAAAACTTGTAACAAATTTTGAAATAAACGATATTGGTTCCTTTAACTCGGAGCCACAAACACAAATCTAATATAATAAATATTTAAGTTGTTTCTCTGCATCGAATGGGGAAGGGAAATATATTGACATTAAACCTTAAAACCTAACCTAAACCCTAGACCTTAAGTTGGAGGTCAACGAGAGAGTGGTGGCCCCAAATCATGAATGTGGTGTATAGCTTGTCCTTGAGAGCGTCGGTGTATAGCTTGTCCTTGTGGTGTATAGAATGAATGTGGAATCATTCCTTCTTGTTATAGAGCTCCACTTTCCACTTTCCTCATGGGAAGGGGAGTTGGGTTTATTTCACTTAAGCTTAGTATGATAAAAATATTATGCTTCGGGATAGCTGTAAGAGAAGGGAATGATGTTCTTAGAGAAAAAGAGAGATTCCTCCCTAAAAGGGATACCATTTTATTTTCTTAGATGTGGTATAGACATTGGGTTGTTGATGGATTTTGTTTAATTTTTAAATATTTATTGATGATGTTAGTGATGTGTGACGACAAATTTGACGCACAAATCCAATTTTGTGGTCGGAGCTTAAACGTTTATTGAACACTTTGTCGTAGCTTATCTACTAAGCCTCCTCCACGGTAAATAGATAAGCCCTGAAATAAAACTACATAAAGGTTAATCACAAAACAATTTGTTGGATGTTGTAACTCATGCAAAGTAACATCAACCTGTATTGTGAGTTAATCATGTATCAAAACAGGGAATGGCTACATTGTTGAATGATCCAGGAGGGTCTCCAATGGTCAATCAAAGTAGAAGTACTCAAAAAGAAAAATAAATATCATAGGGTAAAATATCTCATTGTCATCTTTCAGACAATGCTCGTTTCGCGCAAAACGACTTCCGGATGCAAAAGTTATCAGTGTTTGAATTTTCAACAAAAAGGTTCAAAATGGCTAAAAAAATGAATATGTGGGCAAAAATGTTAAGTAAAAGTTTACAAAAATTTGGTTGGAGTCTATGGGATTTGAACCCAAGACCTTCCTATATCCCCAGCCTTCACAAAATAATGCTAGACGTATATTTGAGTTTGTACAAGTATTAGTTTTAAAAAGAAGGGGAGCGAGGGCTTAGCCCTCAACCCCATTTTCAACATGGAGACCCCACCCCTAGAACCTAAGGTTACATTTCCACACACCATATAGTTTCCACGAGATATATGCCAACATGCCAAGCCAAGTCATCATTCAACGTGGGGACGCAAGCCATGTAAACCATATCAAGCCGTTGCCACATTCCAAACCTTATATTATTGTGGAACCATATGATATCTCCACTTTGAAATGGTTCAACAAAATGCATGGGAAGGGGAGAGGCCTGCAAGCTTGACCCTGAGACCTCTTCCCCCAGATCCCAACACCATTACCATTGGACCATGTCCCCTACATTTATGATATCAATGACAAAATATCCTTAAAATTTTGATGTGATCAGTGCCAAAGAAGGGGTGCGTGGCTCCTCCACATGCGCTCTTTTTCACTATATAAACCATGGTACATAGAAGCCATAGGAGAGAGTTCGACGTCCAGTTGCAGAGAGTTCAACGTCCAATTGAAGTCACAATTCCCGAGGATAGTACAAAAGTTTATGTACATGGTTCCCGAGGCGAGAAAAGTACGGTCCGTACAGATCCATTCAACGTAGGAAGGAGTTGTCTCATTTTGTGTTCCAGAGGAGGCCTTAAGAAAACCTAGTTGGGTTTATACTCATTTTTCTTGAAATTTTGAGAGGATCGTAGTTGTGCAGTATGTTTTTTCTGGTGACTCACAAAAAATAGAAGTGGTTCCATAAATCCATTATTGTAATCTTTGAAGACTTAATACAATCGACCTTCCCATTGGAAGTGGCACTAAGACGTAGCCCATGAGGGGTGAACTCCGTTATCAAATCTTGTATTTCAATTTCATGGTTTTATTTTTGTTTATTTTCTTATGTGTGGATATTTAAGCATTTAAATTTCATTTTTAAAGTATGTTTATGAGTATTTAACAATAAATTTCACATGTATTTTTTATTTAAAAAGATCCTGAAATTTCATATCAAGTTTGGTATCAGAACTTAACAACCATTGCATTGTGAGTTTATGTTAACAAGATCTAAGCTATAGTGTGGTGAAGGAGAACTTGAAGAGTTTGATCCAGATATTGGTCTAAGAAGAGGGAAAATGGATTCACCAAGAGGAGAATAAGAAACTTCTTCTATACCATCTGAAGGGGTATTTTTGATAGATTTCACGAGAATGCAAACGATGGTAGAGGATCTCTATCAAGATCAGAAGAAAGGCGAACACAGAGTTCCATCGCACGTTCAAGGTAAAAAAGAAGGAGGTGGTGAGGAATCTCATAAAAATCCACTATTTTTTTTCATCTTATTTTGATGGTTCTATGCCTTCTCCATTTGAAAAGCAAAAAGAAAAAATTGACTTTAACGTGCCTCAATTAAAGCTAGATATTCAGTTTGGATTACCTATGAATAATGAAGAACTTAATGTTGAGAAATTGGACAATTGGATCCATCAATTTGAAGTTTATTGTAGTGTTCAAAAGTTTACTAAAGATAACATTAAAATTTAGTTGGCTTCTCTCTGACTTGGAGAGACTGCTCTCATCTAGTGGGAGAGCATATCTCAAGAGGATCTTGCCACTAAAGGTAAACTCAACTCCTCTTTGTACGAGTTCACATCAACATTAGAAAAGCAGTTTTATCCATTAGGGTACATGCAGGAAGCTATGATGGATTGGTAGAATCTGTGGCAAGGTGAGGGACAAAGTGTGTAAGATTACACAAGAATTCCGAAAAAGAACATTGGTACTTGGTATACCACTCTACACCCAGGAAAATCTTCTCAATTATATAGGAGGATTGCATAGAGATAAACCTACATGTACTCATTGCCAAAAGAAAGGCCATGATTCTTCCAAATGTTGGAAACTTCATCTGGAGCTCAAGCCTAAGAAGTTTCAGAATAAAGAAGAAAAAAAGACTACTACAACAACAATCCAACATGATTTGGGAATATTTTGGGGATGAAACAAAGGTGGTTTCTACAATCATTCAAGGTAAACTTCCTTCTTGTTATGTTTCAAGAACTGAACCTGTCATTGATGAAAGAAAGAGGAGTGAGTTATAACATATTAGAGTAATATCTAAACATACACAAATTGATACTCACTTTTATAGTGGATCACAAGCAAACCTCATTTAAGAATAAATTGTTAAGAAAATACTGTTGGAAACTAAGTTACACCCTAAACCATATCCACTTGGATGGCTATGTGTTACGGAGAGAAATTCCTATGGCTTGGGGTACCACAATAGACAGCTTGACTCCATAAATCAATCCATTCCAATATGCAATAGAAATTAAATATCTAACACTAAAGGATCAGACCTCGTACCTTATTTTGAACAGTTGAAGTAAATCCCCGTTGAGCTTTCCAACTTCATCTCGAATTGATAGATTACTTCCTCAACAATAAGTAAACAATACAAGCATACTATATATTGGTGTTAGATCTATTCTAGCATATATAATCAACAATGTATAAACATTTGAAATCATCCCATGGATAAAATATTCATTCAAACATACATTATTGGACAAGAAAAGATATTTCTATTAATATAAAATCATAGATACAATGGATACAACCTCTGTTAGCACGTATATGAATCGGATAAACTGAAACCCCAACTTGGCCCTCCACCACTTCAATCCTCCATCTCTTGATAGCAAGCTCACAAGAAAAAGGCAAGCTTGGGAAGAACACAAAAGTGCTCCAAGGGACAAAGGGATGCAGACTCAAGCATAAGTTCCGGCAACAATGGACTATAGTTTCTTTGCTCTCAATTCTCTCTTATGCCTTCAATGTACCAAAGAGTTCCTTATATAGCTTTTCAAAGGGGTAATGAAAGGTCAAATCCAAGCGATCTCAAGGCATATGGAAGGCCAGGAGTCAAGTGAGTCGAATCCATGTCAAGGAAAACTCCAAAAGGATTTGGATTTTGTACACATGCCGATGTACACGGTTTTAGTGGTCAAACCCACGTATATATGCAATTAAGGGTTTAAAATTCACGTATATGAATTTTCACATGTTTATAGGGATGGTCAAGGAAACATCAAAGGACAAAAAATGGTCCAAGGGGTCTAAGGAGTCTGAAGAGGGATAGGGGAAAGGCCATACAAGTGTGATTCACCTGGAGTGGTAAAATAAACTATAACAGATGCCCCCTAATGTGTGAGGTCAGAGGGGTCATGCGATGGCCGAAATACATTATAAGTCCATCCCAGAAGTGGAGTGATGAAGGATCCCAAATGGAAGACCAGCCACCCAATCATCATAGTACAATGATACAACTCTGCACATACTGCAAATACATATAGCAGTCCCGGATACATAAGAGTACAATGGCCATGAATAGGCATGATACAAAATATCACATAAGTGGTCATCGCCACGTACAATATACATAAATCAGAATCTCCATGATGAATATATACAAAGGACCATGATCTCCATAATGGCTGAAGATATATAATGGATCAAGATCTCCATAATGGCTGGAAATGTTTGACATATACTGGACTCCAGTCACGAGAGCTGAAATCTCATGAACACTGGCACGATCAAGGAGATAGCACATAAGAGATGCCACCAATCTGGAAGGTCTTCTACACAAACCACTACGAATACATGTCCTACTATGCGAATAGAGGTGTCGAGGTCAAACATAGTAGTCCATCATTTGATTACCGGTCATTGATGTATACCATTAACAGACGCAAGATCACCCACCGATAATGAAAATGGGAATCAAGGTACTAGAGTGCAAACTAACAAGTGTGAATAAATGTGTTGAGGTCAAACACTTGAGAGGATCCATCGATCAGGGGACATTGATTTATTCCCAAAGACTGTCGATGGCGAGAGAACCTGCTACTGATGACTGCAAGTCTCAAGGCACTCAAAATGACTCTAGATTCCAATCCAAAAATAAATGATCTGAAGTCGATGGGATGAAATATGCTAGAAGGAGGGAATTAAGGCATCTCCCATCATCCAACACGAGGTACTCAACAAAGTTGTATAATGTGGAAGAACTCGATCATAAGGTGCACGAACCAGTAACTGTACCAGGAATGACCGACATGCAAAGTCAAGATAACTGAGGAATAGACGAATCAAGTTTCAACTTCCTTCGAACAACAGCATAACGATGAATGGTGACTAAATAAAGGCAGCATAGACTTGATATACAAACTGGGACATTTCTGTGACACAGGAGACATCGACAGAGGCTCCATGGGGACTGGAAGCTTAACCAGTTGGTTGAGATAAACTCAGATCAACGAGTACAGCTCCTAAAGTCAAACTATAAACCCAACCAATGGATGTGATATATAGTGCACTGTTCGAAGGTGACGTGACTTGACAGCGGCCAAAGATAACATCTTTTCTTGTCCGGATTTTTGGTTTTTTCATTTTTTTTTTGGACTTTTTCAAATATTTAAAAAGCTTGAAAAAGAATAAAATGGCTTTATAGTTACAGACTAGGAGGAGATGAGTGTCATAGGGGAAAAAAAACTAGTTCCAAGCAGTGGAACATACCTATGCTCAATGCAAGGATACATGTGTAGGATAGCGATACTCAAGGGAAAATCCCCTCCCGATAAAAAGGGAATCAAGCTACAAAGGATATATAAAATGGCTCTGCATGGCTAGACAAGAGACAAGCTCAGGATATATGGCTGAAACTCAATGTCAGGAAAGTGGGCATAAAGCTCAATAAGGCAGGCAAAGCTTATGATAATGCAATTACAATTTGACATAAGGGAGTCCTGAGGGGAATAGGCCAGCAAAATATCAAGAGGAGTATGAGGCTCTTGCGAAATGTCATGGAAATAATATACAACGGACTCCCACACCCTAAGGGACAAAACGTCAACATGGGCACCAAATGAAAATAAGGTGCTAAATAGGGTACCCATGTAAGGTCAAGCTCTATCACTCATATCATGCCACTTATATTATAGTAAGATGGTTTCGTGACATAATAGAGTGGGTTCGTACCTAAGGCTATGACGAAACGGTCATAAGGTCATGCAAAATGAAAACAGTGATGAAACCTAACCTATATGCCAGTTTAGACATGATACCTGAGATCGGCACAAACGGGTCAATCCAACGGCTGAAATGACATTTAAAAAGGTCTCCTACATCAAGAATTAGGTCAAAATCGGTCCAAAATGATTAGAAATGGTCCAAACTATAGGAAAGGGGGTACAAATTTTCAAAAATTTAAAATTTTTCTATAAATAGTAAAAAATTCAAAACATTATAAAACATTTGAAATTTTTACCCAGTTGAGCTCAGATTTTCAACGACGAATTCCAAGAGATCCAGTCGGCAGAATCCACTATCGTTTATTCCAGGTACTTACCCATGCTCTTCTCTTCCATTTAATGCAATTTTTATCAAATTCCATGGTCATTTGAGGTTTCTAGGACAATCTAAAAAGGGCGCTACGGCCCACGCGAAAATCGGGGGTTTTTCTGCATATAGGGCTGGATATATATAGAAAATGCCCTCACAGCCATGTACATACATGGCTGTTTGGAAAACAGCCGCATATGCGGCTGTGCATGAGGTTTTTTATGTAATCTAATGGGAAAACTTGCAATTTTTTGTGCAGGATGGTCCTAGAATGGAGAGAGTCTGAACATGGTGATGTAGAGGAGGCAGTAAGGGCCGATCTAATGGCTCAACAAGCGCTACATGCATGAGGACTCTACAAGTTTTGGTGCCTTGGTGGCTTGAGGGCCAAACCAAGACTATTGCAGATGCTGGTGGATTACTGGGATCCAGACTCTGAGTCCTTCCAGATAGATAGGATGTCTCTCACCATAGAGGTGGAGGACATATACTTTATTACTAGACTTTCTCGATGGAGGGAAGTAGTGAACCTTTGTTCTCGCAGTGGGCCTGGAGGTGGCCTGACTATCGATGAGTACATTGCGGTGTACTGCTATCTAGACATAGAGAAGGTGGAGAGTCAGATCCCAACCAAATCTATATAGGTGCTGGGCCTAAAGGCCATCTTACTGACATTGGGAAGGATAGCAGGCTTGGATTCACTCCACTAGGCCTCGCGGCCTCTGATGTTCTATGCAGTGGAGTGCATGAGACCCACAGTCTATGACTGGAGCTCTACACTACTGAGCAACATGAAACATCAGCTCAGTGAGTGTAAGATGGGAAGAGTCCATAACTTTGGGTTCAGCAGCATACTGAGCACGTTTTTCTCCAAGCGTGTTCCAGGATTGAGCCCCAGAGTTGACGTTCCTCTTCACGGGGTTTGAGATCTGGCCCAACAACGTTGGACGGATGTGATGCGCAAATTGGGGGGAGGTAGGTTGGCCAACCCCTATCCAGTTGATTTCTTTCTGTGGTGGCGATGACAGATAGTTTCCATCGATGACTACGCCTATGTGGGGACTGACTTCCGGGGGGACCCAGACATGTCGCTACCACCAAGATCGACATACGGTGACATAGGTAACGAATCTCGACCCTCTCTTTAAATTTTTGAGTTATTTAATTTTTTGTGTTTTCTGATTATATGGAATCAAAAGACACATTTTTTGGGTGAAAATACATAGTGACATCTACCATTTGCATGCAGATGTGGGACCACGCCATCCTGAAGGCTTCCCTCGTCACAGACGGAGGGGAAGAGGAGATGATATCACGGGTGTGGATGTGGAGCAAATGCTCTAGAGCATTAATACCAACTTTGTGAGGCTGACACACAGAGTTCCCATGGAACAAGTCGAGGAGTTTCCTGAGGCTATGCAGCGCCAAGTGGTGGGTGTACCACAAGCATGGGTGTGATTATTCTGATGGCTAGCTAGAGCCGTAGTGGCCTTCCATGATCACAACCCCCCTCCTCCTCCACAAGATTAGAGACCTGGGAGTGACACATTTTGTATTACCATGTATTATATTTTGGTGGCTCGAGAGCCCCATTTTTGTATCATGACACTATGTATTATCACATTTTGGATGTTTATATAAATTTTTTTATGATGATCGGTTTATTTATTTACATGTGTAAAAATTTGTGTTTGTGATGAATTTATTGTGTATGAAACAAATTCCAATCTAACACGTAGTTAGCATATGAGTCAGCAAATTGATTATTAATTCTTGGAATATGTATGTATGTTATATTGTCAAATTGTCGTTCTAATAATCTCACACATAAGAATCTTCTTAATAATGTTGGATCTCTAACATGGTACAAACCAATAAGCTGTGACACTACTAACTCCGAATCAAGACGTACCTCAAGAGAAAGAACGCCATGTGAAATGGCATCCCGTAGAAGCTCAATAACGACACTATATTTAGCAACATTGTTGGAAGATGGCTGCAAACATACACCTCCTGAAGACAGTACCTGACCCATAGGAGTATAAATCACCCAAGCAACAAAGGCTGAATGTTGAGTGTGACATCTCGCACCATCCGTGAATCGTATGTAGGTGGAAGATTCCATTGACATCTGCCAAAAGAAACGGAAACTAATCACAAACCCGATCACTATAAGAAAAAAACCTAACTATGAAAAACTGTACAATAATATACAATAACCATATTTGGCTGAAAATCATGCATAGTACTTCTTGAGATAGAGCCCATTTCTAGGCTCCGCCAAGGTTGTTCCCTCATAATCCACTAACTCATAAGAGCCCTTCTCTAACACACATTTGACGACGTAAGGACCACACCACATGGGGTTAAATTTTTCTGCCCCCAAGGGTTCTTTCAGTTGATCTCATAAAAGGACCAAGTCTCCCTCACTAAACCTCCTTTGACAGATAGAATTATCGTACTGGACCTTTACGTGACGTTTATTTACTTCTAGAGCCACCAAGGCATCTCAACACTGCTCATCAAGTTGCTCAAGGTGGACCAAATGCTCCTCCAATGGTGGAGTGTCTGGTAAGAGCTCTACGGCTAGATTCAAAGAAGGAATCTCACATTCAACCAGCAATATCGACTCCACTCCATGTACAAGTTGATATGGAAAAAACCTGTGGAAGTCTTAACAGCGGTTCTATATGCCCACAAAGCAGGATATAACATGATGTGCCAATTATTCTTGCTTTGTGTGATGGTTCATTGGAGAATGGATTTAAGTGATTTATTCACTGCTTCTACCTATCCATTCGCTTGAGGGTAGTAAGAGGAGGAATGCTCTTATTTGTACCCTAACTTTGATGCCAACTCTTCCATTATACGATTCTGAAAGTGCGAGCCATGGTCAGTGACAAGCTCTTTTGGAATCTCGAACCAAGTAATAATCTAGTTGAATACGAAGTGCATGGTTGTCTCACCATCAGATTTAACTGTAGGCATAGCCTCAACCCATTTCGTGAAGTAATCAATAGCCACTATGATATGATGATGCCCCCCAGCTGAAGCTAGGTTGCAATCCATAAAATCAATCCCCCACTTAGTGAAGGGACCGGTGGTGATGATGCGATGTAACGGGGCAGTCTTCGAGTGCATATTACATGCAAATACCTGGCAAGGGTGGCACCTCTTGACTGCATTTATACAATCCTTAAAGATCAACAACCAGAAATAACCCACTCTTAAGATTTTTTGGGCTGTAGAAAGCCCAGATAATTGACCACCACATGCCCCTCTGTGGCAATCATTCAACACTGCCTCATCCTCTTCATGAGTTAAACAATGTCGTAAAATGGAATCTACTCCATGGTGGTACAAAGTGTTATCCACTATGAGGTAATTCTTAGACACGTGACATAATCGTCGTTGTTTTTCCCGTGAGAGGTGAGTAGGGACCTTCAATGTTTGTAAATATATAATGATATCCCCATACCATGGGTCTAAAGTTGAGATTAATAAGATGTGTTCATCGACAAACATATCTTCACAAACCAACTCCTCGGCCTCGCTTAGGAAATCTGATATAAGCTCTGCAAAAATTAACAATTTCTTTGACTTTTCTGAAACAATCTCGAGATCGAATTCTTGCAGGATGACAATCCATTTATTATATTTTCCCCCAATCATCCTTCAAGTGAGGATGAATTGAAACAGATTGACATGGGCTACAACCAAGGTCAGCTTTCAACAGTTTCTCTATGTCTGCCTTAATCGTGGGTGCTTTCCTAGGATTCACCGCACGCAAGCGTTGTTGAACAGGCTTAGCATTGGGATAAGACTTAATCTCGTGTTTGACAATATGAGGGTCGATACCTGGCATTTCATCGTAAGACCAAGCAAAGATGTCATGGAATTATTTAAACATCTCGGTGTATTCTTGAATCTCAGCATGGGAACATTCTGCCCCAATATAGACATTCTCTATCTTGCCAGGATAGTGAGAGATATTGATAGGAATTGTTGAAGATATGTTTTCCATGTTTCCATAAGTCATCAGACTAGGAGAGCTTAATGGAACCATAGGACTACCAACTCTCTCACTAAGAACTGCCCTAAAGTCCTCACGCTCCAAGTGGTCAAGCTTGGGAAGAAAGTAAGATCTATGATGGAGTTCATCCCATGGTGGCTCAACTCTCGACATGGCCTCAATAATTGCTTCATCTGAAGGGAAAACACTATCAAGGCAGTCATGCACGTGAGAAGACTGCACTATCCATGCCGACAGCACATAAGGTTCCTCCTCCTCCATCCACGAAGAGGAAGGACTAGGCTCTGCAACACACTCAAGATTATCTTGATAATCTACCATAGTTTCAGGTAATGACATGTCCATCACAATGGGCTCGCTCAGAGTACCCAGTGTAGGAAGAATCCAAGGATCTTCCATATGACTCATGCAAAAAGATACCGATCTCATAGATGTCGAAGCCTCACCAGAACTAGATCCTATCATAAGGATCGGTGCAAGACAACTAAAACTTCCCATGAGGGATGGATACATGCCTACACCCACACTCACAGTTGTCGGCTGAGAGTGTTCAATGATCGGGATCGAAGCTCCCAAAGATGCGGTAACTGATGGATTCTTGAATGACGTTTGATCAATCGTGACTATCTTCCCGTTAAATGGGAAGCATACAACGCGAAATAGGGAAGAAGCTACGGCTTGCATACTATACATCCAATTCCTACCTAGCAAGAGATTGTAGTCAAGGGGCGCATCAACCACCTCGACCTCTATCGCAACGGTATTCCCTCCCAAACGGACCTTAAGGGAAGGAAGAATCCCATGCAGCCTAAACAATATCCCATCGAACGTAGTTAACATGGTCACTTATTTAGACAGCTCAAGGGAGCCTAAACCCTTCCAACATGATAAAGACATCACAGAAGCAGCAATGCCTTTGTCAATCACAGTGCACTTGATAGTCATGTTAAAACATTCTACATGAATCAAAAGAGACACATAGTAAGGCAAGCGAGGCTGAAGTCCTACGGTTTCAAATTTAATCACGGAGGAAGAATCATCACCATTCACACCAAGGGCAGAAAGCAAAGCCTTCATTTGCAAAGGACAACTCTGAAGCACTCCCAATGCAGACATCACACAAGGAGTGTGGCCCAAATCCTCGACAACTGAATAGTTTTGGGTGGCTTAGGCATTAGGATTGTGCCCCGAATGCTTAAGGACTCCCTTAGGAATGTGAGGTGTAGCTTTAGGTTTATCCATAGGTTTCTCAATATGCAAAGGAGACCCTGGTGGATCAGGTTCCTTTCCTGGGATGGGTTGTGATGAACCATAGTCCTTTGCACAGGTCACAACTTTCGCAACATGTACCATGTTAATCCAACCATGACCACTACCCTCTGGTGTATCTTGATCACCACCAGACTGATCATGGGTCCTCGAGTTCATATTTTGATTGTGAGGTAAAGGGTTAGTCAACACAGCTGGGCCCTGTGACAAGAATCTCGAGGCTTTATCGATACAAGGGCACAAGTAAGTGAGGTGATCATCCTTACACAACTTGCAAGGAAACTTAACCTTACGTTTAGCTTGCTTGTCCCCCCCAGCATTACGGGTGTTCTTGTCATTATTATTATCATTCTCATTCCTATTCCCACCCTTACGATTATTCTTACCCTTCTTTTTATTCCATCCGGGCTACTAGTTACCCTTCTGGTCCGACGATTGTACTAAAAGCACACTCGCCGTTTGGGTGGGTTGAGATGAAGTCGTAGCTTGTCCCGAAGTAGATTGGTTGATTGACAATTGACTAACTTGTTTTGCAACTGAATTCGTAGGTTTAGCACTCACACAACCCACAATGCCATCGGCATGTGGTCCAGGTTAACTTTAGGGTCGAAACTAGAATGTGGGGCATTGGGAATGATCTCATATAACAAACCGGACTGAGCATAAATCAAATCTAGTTCTTGCACCCTAAAAATGGCTTGTTCCTCATTTTGTACTCCGGATGTAGACACATCCTTCGCTATATATGGAAATAACGACTTAAGGAACCATTCGAGAAGGAATTCCGGAGGTATAAAGGATTTAATTAACCTCTTCCATCTATGCCACTCTTGGATATGATCTGAGATATGTGTGGCTTTATCCTACCAAAATGTCGACAAGAGTTCAGTACCAACATCATAACGCACTGGTAGCTGAAAGTGGTTAAGAAAAGTCATCGCTAGGTCATCGAACAAAGCGAATGCTCCCCTAGGTAGCTCTATATACCATTTCGCAGCAAGCCCCATAAGGGTGGGTTGAAATAGTTTCAAATGGATTGAGTCCTGATGTAAGGAATTCGAAGAGCACCATAGGTGAAAAGTAGTAACATGTTCGCTCGGATCCTCTCCTAGTTTGCCCTCGAATTTGGGTATGTCCGAGGGAATCTTAGTAGGGACAGCCGGCCAAGACAGGCCATGAGCTACAAGATCGTTCCTCAATCTTGACAAGTCAGGAATATTGAGCGTTGTGAGGAAAGGGAGCCTAGGATGATGAGGTCGATGGACTGCTCCCTGATAGTTCTGATTGATAAAGGTATGATTACCACCATGGCCTTGGCCATAGTTCCCTCCTCCCATTTGACCCGTATAGGGTGGCATGGAAGCACCATAGTGTGGTGTACCTTGACTATTCAGAGCTACAAAGCCATAATTTGGAGAGTAAGCAGGTTGTTGATACCGGCACCCATAAGGTGAAGAACCCTGTCCGTACTGTGTCCCACAATAAGGTCCATAAATCATCGCATGAAATGTCCCATGAGACACTTCGTAAGTAGGAACATATGCTCCAGAAGTAGGAATATACATTTTGGAAGTAGGGATGTGACCTCTAGAAGTATGAACATGACCTCCTAAAACAATGGGTGGTACATGCACCTGAGACACAATTGGTCTAGTAACCGCAGCACGAACATAACTTGTAGTAACGTTTCGGCCTGCAGGACCACGTGAATGAGGAGTAGGGTGAACATTCGAAGAACTAGGGATAGAGGGCGAAGGGGCCTATGTAATTATGTACGTACTATTCCCCATAGTCACTCGTCTCAGATCTGGTATCCTAATAGGATCACTAACCCTAGACCTAGGAAAAATATACGATGTAGCTTCCACAACTGGAATGGAAGGTGCAATGTGACTAGTGCTCCCAAACCTCTCCGCATGGTAAGGAATGAGAGTGCCCCTAGGCATAGCGTTAGGCTCGAACTCAGATTCGACATGAAATGCCAAATCATGTGTGGGAAAACCAAACATACCATAACTACCATAACTAGTGTTCGTGGGTTCAAAATGAGTCTCATCATCCTCCGACATTCCATACCGGTGATGCGTCAATGCGGAATCAACCCTAGAGTAAGTAGGTCTATCATGAAAGGTTCATATCTCAGAACTCACAGGACCTAAATTTGTCAAGTCAGGTGAAGGATCATAGTTCGGAGTAAATTCCCCATCTTCCACATGAATGGGAGAAGGTGGTTCAGTAATACCTTCTATATGGTATCCCATGGTGTGTGAATCAATGTGCGAAGTAGTCCACCTAGACTATTTATTTCTCACTCCCAAAGGAGGAGGAGGTGTAGAAGGTGGAAGTCCTGCTAAACGACTAGAACGACGAGGAGCCGCACCCGAATCCACAATGACTCAAAAAATAGAAAAGACTCTCTATATATGCAAACACTAGGCAAGCTATCGTGCATGGAGAAATCACCAATCAAATCTAAAGCCAAATGCAAGCAATCAAGGGTAGGATAAGTGAGCTCTCAAATGAAGCAGGTATGTCTCACCTAGGAGAGGCTTGAGACTCCCATACACAATAAGCGGAGATACGTAACCAATTATTGTGGTCCTCAGCTTCAACACGTAAAGCGACTATGCTGTCCGATCCCAACCTGGCCGAGACACCTACAGAATAACCCCTGCAAAGTACCCCCTCGATATCCTAGGTAAGGCCACTAAGGTCACCTCAATATAATCAATGCTCAGGCAGACAGTCGCAGGCGGGATTGACCGTATGGGTAGGGTAGCAAAGCCCAAAACTCTCGAAAGAGCCCCCAAATACGAATACAATCCTAGAAATATCTCTGGTGCTACTCAGTTATGACTAAGGGTCATCCTAATCAATAACCGCTCACACTGCCTCGTGCTTAACTCCCTTTTGAGAGGAGGATCCTGAGAAACATTGGTTATACCAAGGATTTCACACACTCACCTGGACAAACACATACATGTTTTTGTTTAGTGGTCTTGGATAATTTACTCAGAATGAACTATTCCAAGACCCTAAAACCTAAACTTGTTGGTGAACCCTATCAAATAAAATAGTGTAGTTCATTTTAATTAAGCGTTGATTTTAATTGGCTTTATTACTCAAAACAGGGATATGGCCGTGCAACTAATGGTGTTATGAAACAACATGAAGTAAAAGGCACACCTAATAATCAATGCAAATACATTGTGTCCATGAAAAACAGGGTATGGTACTACGTGAAATGCACAATTCTCTTCAAATGATAAATGCAAGCTTTCCTATATGAACTCCTGACTAATACTCCAAAGCAAATCTAGTGCAAGTACAATGCAAAATGAAAAATGCAATGCATGATGATAAGAAAATATTTTGGATTTTTTGAAATAAAATGAGATATAAAAAGCAAAAGAATGATTCTACAACCCTCAAACTATGCAAGCACACTCAAGCAGCACTCAAGCAAAGCACTAAGGTAAAAGAAATCTAATGCACTAATCACAAAACAAAAAATCGAAAACGCAATGACAAGAACATTCTTAAAAAAGAAATTTTACCCTAAAAAACAATGTCTCTGGTCAGAAATAGGGATGTATACAGACTCTAGCAGTATCAAAGGAGACTCAACAATCATCACAATTCACCCAACAACAAGCAATCTTCCTCTAGAAGGAAAAACTAAGGGCATACATGACTATTCGCAGTAAACCTGCTTGTGTACATGGAAATAACAGTGAAACCCATGTATATACGCAACTGTGAGTTAAAAACACGTGTACATGAAGAAAGGTGCATAACAATAAAGGCAAACAGACAAGCTGAGACAAACTTCACACCAATCAGACACTACCAGGAAAGCATGCCCCCAGACCCGACACAGAAACAAGAGAAAAAGAGCAATTCAAAGTCATTGAATGCCAATAGAAAACCCCCAAAGGACAACTACTAGGAACTCCCTAGCAGAGTTGTCAATTCTATTACGGAGAGAAATTCCTATGGCTTGGGGTACCGCAACAGACACCTTGACTCCAGAAATCAATCCTTTCCAATATGCAATAGAAATTAAATATCTAACACTAAAGGATCAGACCTCATACCTTATTCCGAATGGTTGAAGTAGATCCCCATTGAGCTTTCCAACTTCAGCTTGAATTGATAGATTACTTCCTCAACAACAAGTAAACAATACAAGCATACTATATATTGGTGTTAGATCTATTCTAGCATATATAATCAACAATGTATAAACATTTGAAATCATCACATGGATAAAATATTCATTCAAAAATACATTATTGGACAGGAAAATATAGTTCTATTAATATAAAATCAGATATTACAATGGATACAACCTCTGTCGGCACGTCTACGAATCGGAGAAACTGAATCCCCCACTTGGGCCTCCACCATTTCAATCCTCCATCTCTCGATAGAAATATCACAAGCAAAAGGCAAGCTTGGGAAGAACACAAAAGTTCTCCAAGGGACAAAGGGATGCAGACTCAAGCATAAGTTTCGGCAACAATGGACTATAGTTTCTTTTCTCTCAATTCTCTCTTATGCCTTCAATGTACCAAAGAGTTCCTTATATAGCTTTTCAAAGGGGTAATGAAAAGTCGAATTCGAGCGATCTCAAGGCATATGGAAGGCCAGGAGTCAAGTGTGTTGGATCCATGTCAAGGAAAACTCCAAAAGGATTTGGATTTTGTACACATCCTGATGTACGCAGTTTTAGTGGTAAAACCCACATATATATGCGATTAAGGGTTTAAAATCCGCGTATATGAATTTTCACATGTTTATAGGTATGGTCAAGGAAACATCAAAGGACAAAAAATGGTCCAAAGGGTCTAAGGAGTCTGCAGAGGGATAGGGGAAAGGCCATACAAGTGTGATTCACCTGAAGTGCTAAAATCAGCTATAACAGTATGTGATAATGCACAATTGCAAGTTACAAAAGAGTTTAGACTTAGTATTTCCATTACTTCTGGATTTGTTGATAAGGTAGATCTAGATGTGGTTTTGTTGGATATATATGGTATTCTGTTGGGTATTCCATATATGTATGATATGTATGATAGGAAGGATATGTTTTACAAGTATCATCTCACTAAGGATGGTATTGAATATATCATTCATGCACATGACATGAAAACTATTTTTTCTTTAGATTTTTCAAATCAGATGAAGAGGTTAATAAATGCAAGTAAGAAATTTGTTCTTATGATAGTAAAAGAAAAAAATGTTGAACAAACTGAATCCTTTAATGGTTGTGATCCTAAACTTAAAAGAACTTGATAAAAGTGGTATATGATTATGATATTTTGTTTCAATAACCTAAAGGATTACCGCCTAAAAGGGAAATTCAACATGAAATTCATTTACAGCAGGATGCACCTATTCTTAATATTTCTATGTACTGGTTTTCCATTATTGAGAATTCATAGATAAAGAAACAGGTTCAGGATTTGCTTGAAAGAGGGGACATTTGACCGAGCTCCTCTCCATGTCATTCACCAATTGTTTTGGTGCCAAATAAATATGGCATATGTTTGTTGATTATAGGGAACTGAAAAGAATCACAATAAAGAACAAGTATCCTCTTCCTTTATTTATGATCTTTTAGATCAACTTAGGAATGCAATATTTTTCACTAAGTTAGACTTACAAAGTGGCTGTCATCAAATTTGTATTCATGACAATAATATATTTGGAATACTTCTTTTAAAACTAAACATGGATTGTATGAATGGATGGTAATTCCCTTTGGGATTTGTAATGCACCTGCAACATTTATGAGAGTGATGAATGATGTGTTTAGGCCCTCCATTGATGACTTTGTTATAGTCTACTTAGATGATATTTTGATTTTCAGTCGAACTTGGGAAGATCATGTCAATCATGTAAAACAGGTATTGGATGTACTTGTAATGGAACAATTGTACTTAAAGATGTCCAAATGTGTGTTTTGAAATACATATTTATTTTATCTAGGTTAAATTGTAGGGGGTGGTGAATTGAATATTGATCCCTATAAAGTGGAGGTCATCGTAAAATGGACTAAGACAAATAATGTAATAGATGTAAGAAGATTATTGGGAGAAACCCAATACTGGAGGAAGTTCATTGTGAAATTATCCTTCATATATTCCCCTTTACATTATTTGACAAGTGTGAAAAAATTCTTTCAGTGGGAAGGAAAGGAACAAAAATCCTTCGACACACTGAACCAAAATATAAGCACAATTGCAATATTTGCATTGATAGATCTACAACAACCATTTGAGATAGAAACTAATTCTAGGGGTTATGCAATGGGGGTAGTCTTAACGCAACATTAAATAAAACAATATGCTATCATCATGAAACTTTCTATAAAACATTAATCAACTATCCAACGTATGACAAAGATTTGTATGCATTAGTATAAAGTATTAAAAATTTGAAACATTGCCTAATGGGTAAAGAAACAGTCATACATATTGATCATCAACCACTAAAATATTTACAATCACAAACTAAGCTAGAGAAATCAAGCCATTTCAGGTGGATAGGTTTTCTACAACAATTTCATTTGGTTATTAAGTATAAGAAAGGAATTAAGAACAAATTTGTAGATATGTTATCTAGACCTCCAAAAAATGCTTCTATTGTCATTCAACAAAGTCCTTAGTACATGTAAATTATGTTGAACAATATACTAAGGATGAAGAATTTAAAGAAGTTTATGAATCACTAAGGCATGGCTATTAGAATGAAGAATTGAACTATCATATCAATGACAAGTTGTTGTATCGTCTTTGTAAAATTTGTCTTCCACAAAGTGAAAGAGTTCATGCGATAAGAGAAATTCATACTTCTATCATTTCCGAAAACCGTAGCACAATTACAAAAGTTATGTTATTGGTGTCGAATGAATGATACAATGTCCAAATATGTAAAATTTTGGGTTATGTGTGCAACAAGTAAACCAAGTAACAAAAAGTTAGGCTTGTACACTCCACTTCCAATTCCTTCTTGTCCATGGGAAAGTGTTTCAATGGATTTTGTTGGAGGTTTACCAATTTCTATAAAAGGACATGATTATCTATATGTTGTTGTGGATCGATTGAGTAAAATGTGTATACTTATTCCTTGTAAAATCATATCATAGTTGAGATGACTACTGATTTGTTCTTTAAAAATGTATGGGTCTATTTTGGACCTCCTACTTCTATTATTTCTGAATGAGATTCCATTTTTCTTGGGAAACTTTGGTTATATTTATGGGAACTTATGGAAACAAAGCTAAAGAAAGGCACAACATTTCATCCACAAACCGACTGTCAAATTGAAGTAGTCAACTAGACCATGGTTCATATTCTTTGAGGGTATTGTGCTAAGAATCCTAATCTTTGGGATTAATAGCTACATTATGTACATCATTCCGACAACAGAGCTATACACTCTTCAACTCATAAGTCTCGATTCAATACATGTTTTGGGTATTTTCCAAAGTCTCCTTTAGACTTTGTTTTTGGGAAAGATATAGTGGAATGTGGATAGGTTAATGCGAACAAAGCTTGGAATTTTATTCAGAAGATCCAGTTAATTCATCAAGTAGTGCAGAAAAGTTGGAATCAAGTCAGGACTAGTAAAGAGAATGACATGACAAGCATCAAATAGATCATCATTTCTAGATTTATGGTGGAGTATGGCTTCATATCAGCAAATATTGTTACCAAGAATATTTCAATCAGTGAGGACACAGTTTCTTCCCATAGCCTGCATGGTGCATGTCCAGAACAAAAAGACACAACAATATATCCTCTCCCTAGATCATTGATCTACTCAAATGACAAGCTCTCTTACCTTGAGTAAAGAAGGAATCCTTGATCTATAGATCCTTGTTCGATCAAATGCACCTGCAAAGAATACAGAAAACAAAACAAAACATGAGAGTAACAAGATATATCAATTATATGAACTAATGATCAAGGAGACTAGTAATAAACAATTAACATGAACATGAATCATTTATGGGAAAGGGAAAAAGTTTTATATTAATAACAAGAAAGCAAATATACAACCAAAGCATTGATGTCGAAGATTTTATTTTTACAAGATATTCAAAACACTCACACACTATATACTATGAAACCTCTTGCTCACAAACTTTTTCTCTTTTCCTCCTATACCAAAAATTCAGTCGAACAACATAAGGATGCTCTCTTGGTCTCTCATTCACATGGTTCAAGTAGCTTGCATTTATAGGCCAAAAGGAAGCCCAAATCGGTTGAGATATTTTGGCAGGAAGGTAGGGATTGATCCCGATGGGTTAGGGGGCATATTGCCAACTCCCCCACATAGATGGGATAATCCTCCATGACAGATTCCGCTTGAAAGATTCTCAAAACTTCTATTTTTCCTTGTTGGGCTTCCTGACACTCCTTGCGAGAGAAATAAGTGCACTGGAGCACCTTGTGGTCAAGGGAAGGGCGCCATTGATGCCTTATTCCAATGGTCAGCAAGTGTTAGTTCTATATGGTGCTCTGTATCAGACTACAAAGTGTGCAAGGAAACCTATTTTTTGAGAAATAAGGCCCAAAAAGAAGATTTGGTAAGGGACTTCAGATGATAAGAGCATTAGGACATTTTTTTGGTGTAATAGAATACCCCTCAAAGTATGAATATAAAGGAATGTGATAGGTAAAATACTTTTATAGATATTGATCTTGTATCAGAAGTAAAAGAGAGATGATTTATCACTTGATGCAAGACCAGTAACTGAACATCTAATTCAATCATGGTTACGGGCCAATACAGTGCATATCCATGTACAATGACTAGGTCACAACTACTAACAATACACTATAGATCCATGAACAACAAGATTTAAATAGAAACGTGGATACAAAACATACAAGGTAGATCTTATTATCATGTAAAATGACACTTCTCCTTCTAAGTACTGACACTCAGTGTGTCAATACACAAAAAGACAAAATGGATGGAAGTGGGAAAAACCTTATAGATGTGCATGGACCTTCATACATCATGATCCTTCCATATTTACCTCTTTTTTATAAGAATATTTAGGTGCATTCACGACTCTTACCATTGCAACCCTTTTTCCATTCATGGGTAGCTATGTATACAATTTGTGAATACCTAATCACGCTTTACATTCACAGCCTTCCCTTATAAAAGTTGTGTGTGACTCACGACTTGCTAGTATCAATAGGGGCGAGTGCCCTAATCCAAAAATTAAAAAATTAAAACAAGTTTATTCAAGGATAGCTGGGCTCCTCATCATAACTATCCCAACTTCCTCAACCATCTCAACCTTCATAACCTCTCTTTTGCCTCAAGTATAAAAAGAGGGTAGGGGTTGAGGATAAAGATCATCACATAGAGAAAATTTATGGCTGTCGATTTACTTTGGAGATATTCGAGCAGTAGAACTCAGTTCCTTGGATAGCGGAGAAGGACTTGCATCAGATACTAGTTGCAATCTTCCATCACTTGTTTATCAGTAAAGAGAGACTTTATTCCAATTGTGTGCCTTTATACTCTTATGTGTTCTTATTTCTTAATTGCCTTCTCATTTCATTACAAGCATAGTATTTCATTAACCTTTAATATAACATATACGATATTGTAGGAAGGTTTGTCTCTTTGCAGGTGTGAATATTCCCTAAAATTGGTTGGAGCATTTGGAATGAATAAGAAATATAGGACCAGCCTACATAAACAAGGTATACCTACTTTCTTCCTTATTTTTCTGTCAAATTCTCAAATAGATGAATGTCTACAAGTTTATTTTAGTATGTTGATAACCCCATACCCTTGGTTATAAGGTTGTATTTCCCTAAACAATAGAACTGGTGACTCCGCTGGGGAGTCCAACCTATTTTGGGTCTATTCTTTTGGATTCCTTTCTAGTTTTGCTCTGGGTAAATCCTGTAGGTGTTTTGCTTATTGTTTTCCTTTAGTTTTCAGTACATCATGCTCAGAGTCCTTTGGTCATTTATTTTTTGTTTTGAAATTTTTTGACTGTATTTGTGGGTTGCGTATATATACAATCGTGAGTGCTTTGTTTCACACGCGAGTTGTCTTAGTGATAGTCGTGAATGGTACGTGAGTTGTCTTGGTGGCAGTCAAGAGTTCTTGTATTGAATAGCTCATACTGCTAGGAGTTTGCTTGTCCTCTTCCTTCTGATTTTGTTGCTTCCTTTTAGGGTTCTTATTTAGCATTGTATAGTTTCTTTGGGTTTATGCATCTCATGTTTTCTTGTTAAGTCAAGTTTGTTTGAGTAAGTTAGGTCTGCTTCATTTTTTTGAATGTGTTGGGTTCTTCCTGCTTGGCTGATTGGTTTGAATGCTTGTGTCTTTTTGGGCCACTGGTAGTCTAAGTGAGTCATTTTTTCCATCTTTTGGATCTATTAGTCTTTTGAGTCAATAGTTATTCCCAAGTCTAGGGTTTGAGTCATATCTTCCCGATTCGTTGAAGATTGTTACTGTAGGATCTGGCTACTATCATTTACATTTTTTATATGATCAGATTGTTAGCTTTCTTAAAAGTGCATTTAGTTTCATATAGTTTTTGAATTTTTGAAAAAAGAAAGACAAAAGGCAGTTTTCATATTGCATTATCTTGCATTAGTTTTTTTTCTCATTAATTTTTCAAAAAAAATATTTATTTTTTTAAGTCTTGTAGTTTCTCAAATTGTTAAAAAAAGTTTCATTTGCAAAAACAAAGGAAAAAATAGCATTGTTAGTTGCATTCATTTTGAAAAAATTATACATCATTTGCTTTCAATGTGTTGATTCTATAACATCATTCAATGCCACTCCACTACCCTTGAGTAATACAACCATTAAAAAGAATGTTTAATTAAAATTAATTAGTAATTTTCTTTTTATAGGCTCAATCATCAACTAGCTTAGGCTAGGTTTTTGGACTAGGCGTTTTAAAATGTCCAAAATCACTTTGATTTCAGATGTAGTGGCCTATCTTTAGGTAAATCCACTTCTTCAAGGGATAATCTGGAAATCTCCTATCGCATAGGAGTTAAGAACGAGGATGCGTGAGAGCTCAATTGAGAAGATAACTCTCCACTTCCTTGTTCGATCGTTTACCAAAATTGTTGTGCATTTGGGGGTATTATCAATACCAGTTCTTGGGCCCCATGAGGCATTGATATTGGTAGGATTTCAGGCTTAGCTACCTTTCCCATGCATAATGATCAGGTCAGCAACTATTCCATCAGACTCTCGTTGTATATTTGGTAGGCTTAGTTTCTAGACACTAGGATCTTACACATGTGGTATTTGAAGGGTATTTCCAGTACACCTAGGATAGAATTGGAAGGTAACCTTAGTTGACAATTTGGGAGGGAGGTTGGGTGATTCCAGTGCTTTCACCTAGAGAAATCTTCACGAGACGCCAAGTAACCATCCTTTGATCTCGTTGTAATCTCACAGATCACATAAGGTTACCAATAATACATACTAAAACATACATACATAATAGAGACAAGGGATAAGAATAAGTAGATAGAATAACAGATTATATTAACATGAGAGGGTTCATGCAATGCAAAGAACTGAACTGAGTTCTCATCTGGCTCAACAGCCTAATATATATGTTTTACAAACAGTTACAAAATAACTACCTATCGGTGAACCGACATGACTTTAGGTGGCCGACCTAATCTCTAGTTAGTCGGCTATCGTTCAAGTTGGCATACCGAATTGCTCCTCCAACATCTCCCCTATGAACAAAATGTTTCTTCGTCCCGAAGAAACAGGGAGGTACAAAAATTTCATTGTACATCTAGTAGTCAATGTTTTGTGTTTGGTCTTCATGAGCTGTGAAGTCTGATGGTTGGTCTTTTCTGTACGCAGACTTTGACAATTGCTGGAGCTGTCACTGCTAGATGATGTTGGAAATCTATCCAACTTTGCAATATTTTCTGTATGTCGATGGTGAGTGTAGTCAGACTTGACAAGATCGACATTTTCTCTTGAATGGAAAGTTCAGCTATTCTTTCCATGTTGGGACCCATAAAATGGTCTTTTTATTTTGCTGTCTCCATGAGTCGTTTCATCTATGCATAGATGATGTCTACTTTTCTAAGTTGGGAATGGCTTGATGCACCCATTGATGTTCTTCTCACTCGAGTTTCTGTAGTTTGGCTGTCTCAAGCACTATTTGATCTTCAATTGTGCTTCTGAGTGCTTTGTCGATGGTTTTCATCTTCTCGAGTGCTTGGATCTCCTGTCGGGTCTGTCTAGTGTGCTGATAGACTTGCCCATAGTAAGAAGTCCAGTCTCTCAGTACTTCTTCTGTACTTATAGACTCCTCCATGTGATCTTACAACACTTTGTAGGCTTCGGAAAAGGCTGTGTGTTGTGCCATCAATATTCAAATGATTTCTTCTTTCTTCTCTTCTTTTGTTTCCTGAATCTATGCTTGGACCCCCGACACCACGCTTTCAAACAACTGATAAGCTCTTTCTAGCGGTTTGTTGGTGTTAACCTCTATCGGTCCTGGTATCACAAACTCGACCAGGTTCCTGCATTTGTTAAGGAATTTAACTTGTTCTTTTTCTTTGTTGTCTAGCTCCTTGTATTTTCTTCGACTGCTAGTGCTTGTAGTAGTTGTCCTAGCTCTGGATCTCTCAATTTGGTTGCATCGACCATAGTGGTCGACCCAAGTAGATTGATGTGGACCATTGTTAGCTGTCCATGATGGTCCTTCTTATTTTTCTCCTTCTTCTTTTTGTGCTTCTCTAGTTCTGCTTGTTTCGGCACCTGTGTACCTGCAAGAGTCGAGTCTGGATTGTCTGTTTGATGTGCAACAATGGTTGATGGTATTTCTGTTTGAGTCGGGTGGATGACTACTACATCTGGTTGGGCCTCTGGTTGATTAGATGCAGGGGGTCTAGAAGTGGATGCGGTTGGTGCATAGTCGATTTGAGGGGGAGACTCCATGTTGGAGAACATTCTTTGTGCGTAATTGTGCAAATAATTTGCTACTTTACGCTCCCACCTGTCCTTAATCTCCTGTTCTGATATCATCTGCTTGCATTCATCTCAGACATGTACTACCAGCAATGGAACCAATGTTGTAATCTCACAGATCACATAAGGTTACCAATAATACATACTAAACCATACATACATAATAGAGACAAGAGATAAGAACAAGTAGATAGAATAATAGATTATATTAACATGAGAGGGTCCATACAATGCAGAGAACTAAACCAAGTTCTCATATGGCTCAACAGCCTAATATATATGTTTTACAAACAGTTACAAAATAACTACCTTTCGGTTCGGTGAACCGACATGACTTTAGGTGGCCAACCTAATCTCTAGTTAGTCGACTATCATTCAAGTCAGCATACCGACTTGCTCCTCCAACAGATCTTCACTGGTTGGACCTGGGCCCTAATAATCCTAGGATTTCCTTTGGAAAGTGTATCTTTTATCTGGTGTGTATGTGTTACTTAGGATATCTTTAGTGTGTTTTGTTTGGTATGTTTTTGTTTAGTTGACCTTTAGGTGTGTGATTCAAAGTTATAGTTGTGGAGGACCAACTTTTTTGTAGGTACAGAATGTTGAAGAACATTCCTACATCTGTTATAGTGGATCCTCCATCACCACCTCAAAGGCAGAGACTTGACACAAATAGTTCTTTCGAACTGACAGGTGTTAGCGAAGTTATAGGTGAAACAGAACTTAGGCTGGTGGAGTCTCACCTCCCACGGTGAGTGTTGCAAGACCTAGTGCATCTAATGCACCTCTTTCACCAAGTGTTCGAGTGATCAATCCATCAACATCCTCTAATGTAGTAGGTCAGTCTAGTGGGGTAGTCATTGGGATTCCCAGTGCACCTTTTTCTTCTCCCTCGTTCATGAAAAGTGATCAAAGTGGTCCAAGTTGATATACTTGGTTTGTCTAGTGTTTTCTGTGGGATGGAGGACATATTCCTCCGTATTCTCCTTATGTAGGCCCATATCCTGCTTATGTAGATATGTCTTCTGGAAACACAAATGCCTTTACAGATCATAATTTTCAGACACCTAGTCAGGTTTCGACCGCTCCTTTCATGACCTCTCCCTTTTCACTATTTAGTGGGGGGATTTAGCTACTATGTTTCAAATTCTAGGTTCAGCTGGAGCAGGTCAAACCACCTATCAAACACCACATATTAGTAATCCACTAGCATTCAGATGGAATCCTTTTCAAAATGTTGCTTCTACATCACAACCGACGACTACTGGAAACCCCACCTTTTCTTTTGGGAGCTAGGAAGCATGTCCTTCCACACCCCTAACTCCTCAATATCAAACCCTGGCTAGGCCCAAACTTCCTTTCCTGGCATCATTAAACTTGTTAGATTTTTCAAAGCTAATGAATGACCCCATGAGGCATAATGTGGTATGTCCAACTGTACCCATCAAAATTCCCTCAGACATCCCTATGTTTGAAGGAAAAGAGGGTGAGGACCCAGGTTCTCACATTACCACAATCCATCTTTGGTGCTCTTCTAACTTGATAAACGCTGAATCCATTCAGTTGAGGTTTTTTCAAAGAACATTGACTCATGTGGTAGCAAAATGGTACATAGAACGTCCTTTCGCTGCATATCATAGTTTTTTTTATTTATAAATCATGTTCCTTAACCACTCTCAGCTTCTTGTCCAGTATGATGCCGATACAGCCTTGTTTTCGACGTTTTGACAGAACAAGACCACACTAGCACGTCCCCACCCCTCATACTGACGATGGAGAGGATGTGACCAACACACTGCTACTGTCAGTCGAGCAAAATGGACCCATGAACATAAAAATAAAATGCATTAATATAAAAACATACACAGATGTGTAAATTAGTAACATACAATAGAAGAAAAATTCATCCATTCAACGCATTAGACATGTTCATCATTTTTCATTAAGCAACAAATACAATTGAATAGATAAAATAGACAAGAATACATATTTGGAAAAGAAGTTGGCCCACAACTAACTACGTCGCTGCAACATTCCACCTAACCATAGGCCAGTGTGCTCATCAATCTCTCAACATCACTGCCACCCCCAAGATGGGCATGATTCCACAAGGAACTAGGGAAATGACAGGCTCACACATAGCCCAAAACAAAAAGATCCATAGTCAAACCAACACATTGTTGGGTTTCAAAAACTGTCCAACCAAGCCAATAAGAAATTGGGCTTTACAGGATGCTAAGGAAACTAACCAACAACACATGGGTTCCTTGGACTTATCCAGCCAAGCCACACTTGCATAAAAAACACAGTCATACACAACTGTTGGATATGAACCAAACGATCTTGGGAACCAAAACAAAAATGGAAATTGGGGCAAACAACCTAGCATGAGGAAATACATTTTCAGGACACGTTCTTGGGCTTCACAGAGGTAAAAATAGCCTCATCAAACCCTCAGACTATGGATCTATTTTCCCATCCACTGGGCATTACCAAAAATGGAATTTGCAATCACAACCAGCACAATAAAATGGGGAAAACATCCCTCTAACAACAATTTGATTTTCTAGAGTCATTTATGGCCCTAACGTGTCCAAAACGAACTCAACAACACCCAAAATTTGTGGGTATCTTCTCCCACTCGCTGGAAACCCAAAAATAAGTTTCACAGCTTGGAGAAAATAGGAAAAATTTATAAAAACATGGACGAGAACTCCCAACTTTCTCACAGGGGAAAAACTACCTCCTCAAACCACAAAATTGTGTCCCCTTCATTCCCATTCTCCCTAGCAACACCCAAAACGCATTCTGAGTATGGAGAAGGGGAGGAAATGGAAGCCAAACAGTGGAGGAGAGAGCTCGGTCTCTTCCTACTACGTGAGGGAGCCAAAACTCCATGAGGATGGGTGAGAAATGAAATTCATGGGTGCCTAATGGCTTGGGAATTCATTACCAAGATTTTACTTGTCACACAAGTCAAAAACACACTTTCCAAAAATGGTTGGTCTTCCAAATTCGAAATTGACCTCCATACCTTTCTCATCCCAAGGAAATAACTTTCTCAACCAACTTAGAGATGACTGGGCACAAAAGACAAAAAGGGTAGTTGACAACTTATGGGTTTTCCCTTGGAATTTGGATTTCCCCATTGGCCCAAAGGTTTGGATATTTCCCCCTCTCTATTCCTTGTGAAATCATGCCGCCGTATCTTTAATGTTGTGACGCATAGCTAGTTGTGGTATTTTTATTAATTTGAATTTTACATGATGTCTCAAAACACATTGGCTTGGCTAGCACATAAACTATCAACATCGATTTTAATTGCTGAAACATAAAACACTAAACCCATGGTGGGGCATTTCACTTGATCTCCACACCATGATTTAATACAATATTTACATCATATGCAATTTAATACCATGGGGTCAAAACCGGGGTGTTACACACACATATATCCGACCACATTCAGGAGTGGCAAAGACGAAATAGGATTATTTAAGCCACAATACCTCTTGAGTTTTTGTTGGAATGGTTCTTGAAGTATTTACTTCCATACATTTCTAAGGACGTATCCTCTTCAAGGGTGACCACAGAAGAAGAGGAAATCCTTAGGGCCCAACAGTTAGACCTGATATATGATCATTTTGGGATCTTGTATGAGATTATCCCTGAGGACCCTAGGTCTACAAATGACCAAGAGAAACCCAAGCCTAGACCACATGTCGATGGCGTGGTTGGTTCAGTTAGTCCTCCCACTATAGAATCATTGGCCAAGAAACTCCATGAGTTATCATTGAAGAAATCTACAGTGGAGGCAGCTAAGGATGCCACCCCCTCACCACAAAGTGCAAATGTTTTTGCGTAGTATTCTCAGAAGGGAAATCAGCATCACGATGGGAAAAAGAAGAATGGGAAGAAGGGTGAGGGTAACCAAAACAAGAAAAATCCCACAAAGAATGGTGATGGGGGCAAGAAAGACAAGAAAAAGGTCAAGTTTCCTTGGAATTTGTCCCAAGTAGACCACCCTACTTATAAATTCCCTCTAATGGAACAAGCACAGAAGCTTCTAAAGAATCAACAACCGGTTCTCCTGAAGGATCCCATTCCCCAAGGGAAGAATGCAACTTCTACTTTGAATATTTTCATGTGCACTTCTAGTGCTCCTACTAATCATAATTATATCAATATGGTATGATTTAACAATTTCCTCCAAACAATAAATAAGAATTATGAATCAGAGGCTCAAGAGAAGGGTAATTCTACTACTGAAACTTTATCCCCTTTCACTATTGATAAACCAAGTGAACCAATGACCAAGATACTGAAAGGTGTCTTTAAGAAAAAATGTCACAACCCTCATGCTAGGGTTGCTTCCAACTATTATGTAGTTTAAGACTTAGCTCAAACTCTTTGTGCAATGTTGGCATTGGAGGTTTTACAAAGTTATCCTTCTCAGAGGGACGCACTCTTAGCATCCATAGGCAACACGGATTTAGTGATCCTGTTGGTGAAATTTAATATTTCCGATGTTAAAATACGCCTGCCATACCATGTAGCTTTGTCAATTGATGTTTTCCATGGAGGTAAAACCATCGAACTAACGGTGGTTGATGAAGGCACTTCCACAAGCGTTATGTCAATGTCTTGTTGGAAATCCTTAGGATCCCTAGAGTTGGTTCCATCGAACACTCTACTTACTTCTTTTGACAGAAGCTCTTTTTGTCGACAAGGTATCCCACCACCTTTTGAAATAAATTTGGTAGGTGCAGTAGTGTCTGTTGAGGTGGAACTGATCAAGGCTTCATTGGATTATAACCTATTGTTGGGAAGAAGTTGGACTTATTCCATGTGTGGTATCCCCTCGGCCATTTTTTGAGTTGTAGTGTTTCCACACGAAGGGAAGTTGGTCACAGTTGGCCAGCTCAATTTCGCTCGAAAAGGTCATTTGGGAACGAATGAGTCCATAGTAGCGTTGATATACCAGTCAAAATCGGCTAACAAGAACTTTGGGGTTGGAATGTATGCATATTTGATGGAAACATTTGATATCCCAACCCCTATTAACTACTTAGGTTCTACAAGTGTAGGAAATTCTATTGTGATGGTTGTCGATAGAACTGATCCTTGGGTCCTTCCGTCACGTCATGAGCCTCGGGTTCCCTTATCTACAGTGGAAGAATCTTATCAAGTTGGTTTTAATTCCATCGTAGTTCCTTCTTTAGTCTCAAAAGATTCAGATGAATCTTATCTTCCTGCTTGGGCGGAGAAATCTACGTATTCATATGATTGCTTGGATATGGTTTATTAATTTTGGAGGAAGAAAAGAAAAAAAACTACTTTTATGTTTGTATTTTAGACATATCTCCCCGTGTTTTTACTCAAATTTTGATCGGGAGAGCTCGTTGAATGTGGAATTAAATTCCACATCCAACAAGTACCCACTCGGCGTACTTTTGATGGACCCCTCTACCCTAAAAACAAGAAATACCTAAAAAAAACATGATGATGATGTCATCATCACGTTTTTTCAGGGATTTCTTGTTTTTGGGGTATAGGGGTCCATCAAAAGTATGCCGACTAGGTACTCGTTGGATGCAAAATTTAATTTTGCATTGAACAAGCTCTCTCGATCGAAATTTGAGTAAAAACACGGGGATATATGTCAAAAATACAAACAAAAAAATAGTTTTTTTTATGATACCTATCCCCAAATTTATATTAAAAAAGTGTTTAAGACCTATACGGGATTTCAAATTTAAAGCAATTTCATTGGCTAACACATGATGACATGGAATTTGAGTTAAAGTTAAAATTCCTATTTTGAGTTGAAGTTTCCTCTAATGCTTCCACGATATTAAGAGTATTGTCGAACCATACTTGGATGATCTGTCGACCATTCTCACAAGAGGAAGGACCATCCAGCTCATCTTCATATGATCTTTGAACGATGTAGGAACTATAAAATATGCTTGAATTCCCATAAGTGTGATTTATGTGTCGAGTCGGGGAGGTTATTAGGGTTCATTTCATGTCAAACAGAGGAATACAGGTGGATCCAATGAAAGTCAAGGCTATTGTAAGTCTTCTTCCTCCTCATTCCATCAGGAAACTGTAGATTCTGCAGGGGAAATCCAATTTCCTTCGACGTTTCAAAGTCAATTGTGCCAAGATTACTAAGCATTTCATGTGCTTGTTAAATCAAGACACCCCATTCCTATTGGATGAAACTGCACAACTCGCTTTTGAGGCATTAAAAAAGGCTTTACTATCGACTTCATTACTGCATCCTCTATATTACACCAAGGATTTTCTATTGTATCTGGATGCATTCGATTCGATTATAGGAGTAGTTCTAGTTCAGGAAGATGAAAAGATCCAAGAGAATGTTGTCTATTACTTTATTCGAGCATTAGCTGGTCCTAAAATTAGGTACTCACACGTCAAGAAGTTGGAATTGGAATCAGTTTATGATGTTTAGAGGCTGCGTCACTACATCTTGCTAAGGAAAACCATAGTGGTTACATATGTAAAACCGTTCTAGTATGTTCTATCCCGGTGTATAATCGGGGGAAAATTCAACAAGTGGATATTCATTGTCTAGGAGATTGACTTGGATTTTCAATATGCTAAGTCCAAAAAATCCTTAGTTTTCGTAGAACTGATCTCAGAATTACCTATGGAAGATATTATAGTGGAAGAAGAAGACTCATTCCCAGATGAATATATATTTCTGATCTCAACCTCTGATCCTTGGTACGAATATATCCTGGTATATCTACAGAATCTTAAGTGTTCTACGTCCTTCTCACGGAAAGATTGACGTAAGTTGTGGGTTAATGAAAAAAATTACCTTATCATCATTGATACCTTGTATTGACAAGGGGTAGATTCGATCTTGCATTGTTTCCTCACCCACAAGGAGGCAGAGAATGTCCTAAATGGTTCCCATAGTGGAGCGTGTGGGGGTCATTTATTTGGGTTAGCAACAGCTCATAATATTTTACATGCTCGTTATTTCTGGCCCAAGATCTTCAAAGATTGTGTGGAATATGTAACGCACTATCATCCTTGTCATCTCTATACTAGAAAAATGTGGCTGCATCCTGCTCCTTTGTTCCCCTTCATCACGGTAGGTCCCTTTACCAAGTGGGGTGTAAATTAAATGATGTGTAACCCAGTTTTTGTTGGGGGGCACAAAGACATCATTGTCGTTGTAGAATAATTTACGAAGTGGGAAGAGGCAATTCCTACCTTTAAGGATGATGGATAAATGGAAGCTTACTTTGTTTTCAACCAAATCATTGCTCGGTTCAATATACAAAAGACGATTGTCATTGACCATGGCAGTCATTTTCATAACAACATGATGACTAAGTTGACCACCATGCTAGGGTTTAGGAAAGACCATTCATCTTCCTTTTACCCTTAGGCGAATGGACAAATAGAGGCGGTTAACAAAACCTTTAAAGTCATTCTAAAGCACACTATTAACGCGAGCAGGTCAAAATGGCATATCATGATGTACCCTGCACTTTGGGAATACCGGAATAATGTCAAGGCTGCTACTGGTTTCTTGTCATCCTAACTCATTCACGGGGTGGAATCATTCATACCGATTGAGCACGAGATTCCATCCTTAAATATTGTTATTCATGTACGGGTGAATCTGCGGACCTGGGTAACACTTTTTGGCAAGCGCATTTCGGCAAAAACAGAAAAACGCACCT
The DNA here is from genome assembly GCA_001517045.1 of Pseudotsuga menziesii. NCBI lineage: Eukaryota > Viridiplantae > Streptophyta > Pinopsida > Pinales > Pinaceae > Pseudotsuga > Pseudotsuga menziesii. The sequence goes on from LPNX010095914.1 coordinate 105,658, forward strand.
CGGTCGACGGCTTGTTAAGCCCTCGACCGAGGTCTTAATATCTCGACCGAGGTTTTATCAAGCCCTCGACAGAGGTATCTAAATACCTCGGTCGAGGTATTTAAATACCTCGACCGAGGTATTGCGGGCTTTAAAAACCCTTGATCGAGGTATTTAAATACCTTGACTGAGGTATTTAGATACCTCGGTCGAGGTTCATACCTCGGTCGAGGGCTTAAAAAAATAGACTTAGCCCACACTCAAACAAATGGAAAATTTCTTGTGCCTTGCAGAGGTGTAAACCCTACCATTCCTAGCACATAACTGAGCAGAGTTGATACCGATAGATTCACCAACGAATATTCTATCCATTGAGGTATAATACACACATTTTGGCATTCATATGATATTTATTTTTTAATTACTTCTAAAACTTATACTTAGAAAACCACACTGCAACTTCGAAGCAGCTCAAAGAAAAATCCGCAGAGTTAAAAATACACAGCCAAAAAATTATTAAAAATGCACACATCACATATCGACGTGTCCTCTTCAAAAGGGTATCTTTGGTTTTTCAATTTTTGAAAAAATAGAAAAAATTTCTTTACGTGGACAAATATGTGTTTAAAACGATGCTGAAATCGAATGTGGTCACTTTCGAAAAATAATAAATAATTGTATAATGCGAAAAAAATTAACAAAAAAATATGCACATCACACTGCATTTTATGTAGATCATGCTCATATATATATATTTTTTAAATTATTAATGCAAGATTGAATTACTCTACGTGGACACGAGCCACTTATTAGCTTCTTCAAATTTTTAAGGTCACACAGTTCATTAAATGCAAAAATTCACACATTAAATGACATCGGAATATTTTTTTAAAAATATCACTATGAAGCCAACATAATATTCTACAATTTTTTTTTTACTGCAAGTCAAAATTCACATGGCATATATGCGTTTTGAGGGCTTCTATCTAGCACATGAGTAAAAAATCAGGTTTTCATCGCCAAATTTGGCCAAAAAGTGTTACCCATCTTCATGGAATCACCCGTACTTCCCGAAACTATGGATATGGAAGAACATTTGCTTCATCTAGAGAATCTAAATGGAAAATGTAGAGATGTGTTTAATACAAACGAGGCTCACAAGAATTGGGTCAAAAACCAATACGACAAAGTTGTTAAACCAAGAGTTTTCTCTGAGGGGAAACTTTTTATTCTTTGGGATCAAGACAAGGAACCCCTGGGGGCAGGAAAATTTAATTAAATGTGATTAGGCCCCTATGTTATGTCAAATTTTTTTAAAAAGGGAGATTATGAATTAACCAATTACGATGGAAACAAGTTGTCGGAGCCCAGGAATGGGATCTACCTGAAGAAGTATTACGCTTAGGCATGATACCTTTTCTTGTATTATTATTGAATGTATTTTTATCTACAATAGGTCATTATCTTGTTAGTGTTTCTTATACAGTCTGTTGTTTGTTTCAAATGTCATCCGAGTGGTTTGTTGGTTTTGTTGATGGAGCTAGCCTCCACACTTGTAATATGGCTTCAACCACTTGGGTTATCTATATAGCCTCAGGACAACTGGTTGCCTCTAGTGGCACCTGCTTATGTCCTACGACTAATAATGTGGTTGAATATAGTGTGGACGTAGAGTTTTTATGGGATCATAATCTATAATATGCCTAATTCTAGGCTTGATCCTAATCCTTCATGGCTGTGGCTGCCTCTACAGCCTCCCAATAATGTAATACGTCCCTAGCCAGCCTTCTGGGAAGGAGTATCCAGGTTAAGGGGAGTCCAACCACATGCTCCTAAGTGGCCATCAGGATCTGACCCATCGTAATTGTAGGGATATCCTGGGTAAGCCTGGCCATATTCCCCTCAATAACACTGACTCTAAACCATCGTCCCCTCCAACTTGAATGGGTTGTTTAAATGTTATGGATTGTCCATCTGGGAAGATTGTTCCAACATCTGCATATAAACATAAAAGAAGGTCAAGATTGTATACATATGTATATATAATTTTATGAATAAAAATCATAAAAGTCAAATAACTAAAAAATATAAAAAGACATACCTATCTCCCCCCATGCTCCTCTAGGAAGGAGGATGATCTCCATGGAAATCTAGTCCAGCATAAGGAAATTGCTCCAGGGCAGGAACATGTCTACTCCACCAGGAGTAGAAGTCATCGTCGTATCCATTCTGAATTTCACCACCACCACCCTGTCATAGGAATATCTCTCCCCATTGCGTGTGTCGAGGCTCACTAGAGGGGAAAGGAGGTAAGGTCACTGTGGGACTGAGGGCAGGAACCCTCTCAAAGAAAAACGCCATTAATATACTCACATATCCAAAAAATTTCCTTTGATCCCTCTTGCAATCAGATAGTTTTTTCTTGATTATTGGGATCAATCCCGAGAACCATTTAAACAACATTCCCCGCATGCACTCTATCGCCACCTGCATATGAGTACGTGTTTTTAGATGCAACATGGATGACCCCATTAATCTAGAGACCATGCTTACCATGAACTTTAATGGAAATCTTGAAATTTGGGAAATTGGGACTTGTGTCTTCGATTTCTGCGTACCAGGAAAACAATAGGTGTCGACATATTCCTATACACTTAGAGGGTTACCACCTTGGCCAATGACCTCCAAGTTCATAGGTGTACCCCTGTGTGATAGAACTGTGATAAAATAGATGTCATCTATGGTCAATTACAAGGTCTCCCCTTGGATGTTGAACAACCCAAGTTCGTGATCCCAATAACTTACAAAAGTTTCCAAAAGACAAACGTAGGATTGCATATTCAAAGTGAAATAAAACTTAAACAGGATAGTTCTTGTAAAGCTTCTAAATTTGGGACATCTTGCATGGAATCTAGATCCATGTCCTCATGTTTGCGCTCTCTCCACTCCAGTGCCATGGTGGCCTTCCAAACCAACATACCTTTCATTAGAATCCAACCAATATGCATTTCATTATTCACTTTTGAAAAAAATGGATCTCACACAGTATTCGTGACTGTGATTTAAGAACAACGTGAAGCAAACGAGAGTGCACTGTAGGAAACCCATGAATAAAACATAGACTCGTGAGTTTAAAGACGGATACCCGCGAATTCCCTGGGATGCTTTTAGGGAAAGCATAAAACCATCAAAATTTGGCATAAAAATAAAAATGGAATATTAGAAAAGGAAGAGCAGGGAGAGATCACCAACTTGCAATGCGGATTTAATTTTCATCCACTGGATTGTCCACACCGGTCAATTGAAGTTTGAAGGTAAAATTTCCAATTATAGGTGAAATTCGAAATGGTAAGTTTATTTTTGGTTTTTGATCTTTTTATAGTAAAAAATTCAAATGTTTACCCATTGTTTATAGTTTAAAATAAAAAATTTAATATATGAGCTAATATCATGGTCTTTTACTAAGCTGCAACAGGTCTTAGATGATCAAAAGGTTTTGTTCCATCACATATAGGGTAGGGTTTGGTCTTCATATGAAATTTTGGATTCATACCTTATCCTCCGCTTAACTCTAGGATCACTTTTACATCCATGGAATATGGTGTATAACCAATTTCACCTCGTACAAATCATTGTTCTTACGTGGATAGGTCCACCTTCACATGGTTCACCCAAGTCTAGAACATCTTATTGTCTCTTGGTACCCATGCCACAGTTGTGGTAGGTTTGCGGCAACCTTCTTAGTTGTTTTTCATGACAAAATGTGCCTCACTTTGCATCTTTTTATAGACTATACCTGATTATAAGGCTCCCATCCCTTATGGATTTTTCTTTAGGCCCTGGTATAACTCCTCAAAATAGACTAGACAACTGAGTAAACCTGTTCTTTTAGAATCGTTAAGAAAAAGTGAACAATCATCGACATTCGTGGTAAGTTATCTCTTTCTAGGACCATGTAGATTATTTACGTGAAAGGAATACTCTCTTTTATATGGAATTGAGAAGAGTATCTTTAGGAACAAGTTTATCTATTTTCGGGACCTGAGGGACTAAATTTATGAAAAAGGAACACCCGATACAAGCTTAGTTTTCTCTTTTTCGTGCTCTGGACCCAAACATGAAAAATATTCTGAGTGTACTTTATGTCTTTGTAATGCTCACAAAACCTAAATAAAAAAGCATCAAGTTTACTATTGTAAGCCCAATTTCTCGTAATAAAATGGATCTTTCTAAATGATCTTTCCTTCCTTCACAGTCGTGAAACTTAGGCTATATGTTTTTTTTTAAGGTGCATCGGTATGGTGATAGTTTACTCCTTTTTCAGACCTTGCCAACTAAGTAAGAAAAATGTATACCATAGTCCTTCGAGAGCTAAGAGAGTTATTCTATGGATTTATTTATACTTTTTTGTCCTCAGGAGAAAAAATTGTATGAAAAAACACTCCCCTAGAGTCTTCTTCGGAGTTTTCGAACTCTCAAAATTATGAAAACACCAGCGAGCATCTAATAGTTTAGGCTTGTAAAATCCAGGAATCAGTGACATATCAAGCATTATTCTCTCTCCTCTTCAAGCTTGTCAAAAATGAAGAGAGACTCGAGTTGAATTTATTGGACTCGTTAAAATTAATAAGAAAGGTAAGGGAGGATCTCACTCTTTCAGTTATAAATAGTGGCATCATGTCATCCTTTAACAAAGTACTCTCTGAACTTTCTGATACTCATGTGTCAATTTTCCACTTCCATCTCAGCTATTACTTCATGTTTTTAATCCTCCACTTGTCCTTTATACATAGGAAATTTGATCATGTCTCCTACATGACAGATAAGTCTAGTTGTCCTATCTGAAAGTTTAAATATTCCTTGGGTCATCTCTATGTCGTGCTCACTATTCAAGGATCTTTACCTCTATCTGATTATCATGATTCCCATCATTATCATCTCTAAGAATCCCTTGTGTCTACCTTCCCTCATCTAGTTTCCTAGTTATTCTTGGGATCTGTTGAAGGGTTCATTTCCTTCCTCCTCACATTACGGTTTCTCTTCAACATCTCCTAACGATGAAGACCTAGAGTTTCAAATATAGTACCTTAGGATTCACTGCTCATATTGGTGGATTAATTTTCTTTAGTTTCCAACACTACTCATTTACTGACATTCTATTGAGTTCCTTCCTGCATGTTTGACTTCATCTCATCTATTCACATGGTATAATTTTACTAGTCATTATGGATTTGGATGAATACCTTAGGTTCATACATCTATAACCTAAGTTGCGCAAGATTGTGTTATGTTCAACAACACTACTTCCATATATTGAAGACTCATCATTGCATATTGTGGCTTTGATCCACCATTTTAATACATGTGTGGCCTTGTTTCCTCTATCATATGATGTAATCCATTATTGTAAAGGAGCTAATGTTCCGCATTATTGAACATAGCATCCTCAGATATGATTTTGTACATAACTTTGATATATTTTGTTTTAAGTACCTTTCTACAGCCTTGGTAACTGAGTTCTCCAAGAAAAAAGTTTGTAATGTATTTTGGCCATCGCTTCCCTCTGACCTCATACATTAGGGGGAATTTGTTATCCTGTAAAATGGAACTTCTCTGTCTAAGTACTAACACTCAATGTGTTAGTATGCAAAAAGATAAAATGGATAGAATTGGCCAAAACCTTATAGATGTGCATGGACCTTCATACATCATCATTCTCCCAGCTTTTCCTCTTTTTTATAAGAAGATTCAGGTGCATTCGAGACTCTTACCATTGCAACCCATGTTCCATTCCTGGGTAGCTATGTATACAACCTGCGAATACCTTATCACACTTTGCATTCGTGATATGCCCTTATAAAAGTTGCAGGTGACTCACAACTTTCTAGTATCAATAGTCATCAGTGCCCTAATCCAAAAATTAAAAAATTAAAACAATTTTAGTCGAGGATAGTTGGGATCCTAATCATAACTATCCCAACTTTCTCAACCATCTCAACCTTTGTAACCTCTCTATTTCCTCAAGTATAAAAAGAGGGTATGGGTTGAGGCTAAAGATCATCAATCATAGAGAAACTTTATGTTGGTGGATTGCCTTTGGAGATATTGGAGCAACAGAACTTAGTTCCTTGGCTAGCAGAGGAGGACTTGTATCAGATACTAGTTGTAATATTACATCACTTGTTTATCAATAAAGAGATACTTTATTCCAATTGTGTGCCTTTATACTCTTATGTGTTATGATTTCTGAATTGTCTTGTCATTTAATTGCAAGCATAGTATTTCATTAATATTTTATATAAAATCTAAGATATTGCAGGAAGGTTTGTCTCTTTGCAGGTGTGAAAATTCCCTATAAGCTGTTGGAGCATTTGGATTGAAGAAGAAAGCTAGGACCAGCCTTCATAAGCAAGGTATACTTACTTTCTTCCTTATTTCTCTATAAAATTCTCAAATAGCTGAATGTATGCAATTTTATTTTAGTATGTTGATAACCCTAGACCCTAGATTATAAGGTTGTATTTCTCTGAACAACATATCCATGTCATGCTGACTCAATACTAGACATAGCCACGAACATACCATGTGGATCAATGTCATAACTTCAAACAATACTCCATCACAACCTAAGGATAGGAATTTATTTAGGTGATTACCTAACCACTCAAGGTCTTGATTTCAATTCCAAATGATATGATTCTAACCATGTGAATAGATGTGTTGATGTCGAACATGGTAGAAAACACTTGATTAGAAGCCATTGGTGTATACTGTTAACAAGTGAAAGGGAGATAACCATTGATATCAATGATTCCCAAGGTATCTCAGTACATTTCTCTAAATCTGAATAGATGTCTTGAAGTCGAACACTCGATGAAATATTCCAATCAGGGTCCATTGATGAAATCCCACTATCAAAAGAGAGGAATCCTATCGGTGAGGCATGCAATATTCAAGGTAGTTGACTTGGTTTCTAAGTCGAATTCCCATTTTGTGTGTTGATGTTGGTAGGAATAGACTCGTCAAAGGAGGTCCATTATGATTCCCTCATCATCGACACAAAACATGGAAAAAAAAATGATGTTGAAGTGATGAAAAGAAACATAGGACTGATTCAGATGTAATCGACTTGAAGGAAGGAAAGGAAACTGTGGAGGTAGATTTCAGAGGAGGTTCCCTTTAAACATTGAATGACGTGACATATGACTTGGAAGCATTGAATTAATGACAAAAATACCAAATGTAATGCAAGGACATGACGATGCATTCTTTGAATTGACTCAAGGGAGTTAAATGGATCACAAAAGAGGATCGGTTTGAGGACAAGTTGAGTACCCAACTATTTGAAATGAAAATGTAGACAAGTGCCATGTTGAAGGGTGGACTATGAGATTCCATAAATGCAATTGAAATATGTTCCCCATTCCCTTAATTTCCCCATCGTGAAGGATGAGTACCTCTTTTCTTTTTAACAATCTTGAAAAGGGTAAAAAACACTTGTTGTAGCTCATCAGGTGATGAGTCCATTCTCATACATTTTATGAGCCTGAGAAAGGAGGGGTTCATTGATAGAAAGGTTCCTTCATCATTTGATTTTATGAGTCTGATGAAAGTAAAATCAATATTCATTTCATGTTTAGAGAGTCTGAAATGACTAAGAAGACTCTAGGGTGGACTTTTAAGTAAATTTAGTCCCTGAGGCTTGAAAAAGTATAAAGGAAATCTTGGGAGAAATATTCTAGTTATGACCAACTAGAGTATACATTTTTCATAAATGAGTCCAATCGATACGAAAAAATGGGTAAACTATCATCGATTAGACGATCATTCAAATAATTTTACAAGCATGAAACCATCAAGCTCGCTTGGCAATATTTTTCATGTTTAGGGATCTTGAAAAGAGCTTAAAGGTAACTCCATGAGGGTTTGTCTTTTTCATAATCCAATTTAACGAGTCTGAAAAAGCAGAAAACATATACCCGATACCTCTTCACTGAGTTTTTAATGAGCACGTCGAAGGTATAAAAGGCGCTCGGTACCTTTTTCATGTTTGAATCTAGAGCACAAAAAAGCAATAAAGTAATATCAAAACACTTTTCATGTTTTAACCAGAGCATGAAAACTGTAAAAAGTAAGCTCAACACCATCTTATTTTTTTTAATGAGCTCAAAGACCGGTTTAAAGAATGCTCAGGGAATCTACTTCATTTTTTAAGGATCTTGACACCGAATAGAAACTATGCTCAAAATGTTGTTTCATGTTTTAGAAAGCTTGAAACTAAAAAAAGAAAGTATGCTCAAAATGACTCCCATTGATGGGTGTTTTCCAAACATTACGTCCAGTGGTTGGTACGTTCCCCTAGTAGAACTGTCAAGTATATTAACTCCAACATAATAAAGAAGGTTGAATGCATATCCCCCCCAAGCTTCATTTTGTCTACTTACTCTTTTCTTCATCCAACTAAATTATGGGTTACTTCTAAGAAAAGGTTCACTAGAAATGAAGGAAGAAAGAGGATCAAGTGATACATGCACATGAGATGAAGATTCAAGTATTGAGTCTTGACACAATGGAAGAATCTGTTTCATTTTTTAACGAACTTGACACAAAAGGGAACTTTTCTCAAGGTGACCTATTTCATTTTTACACGAGCTTGAAACAAGAAAGAACTATGCCTGTGGGGACCTATTTCATTTTTTCACAAGCTTGAAACAGAAAAGAACTATGCTTGAGGACATCTCTTTTATTTTTAATGAGCTTGAAATAGAAAGGGAACTATGCTCACCAACATCTGTTTCATTTTTTAATGAGCTTGACACAAAATGGGAACTATGCTTCTCAACATTTGTTTCATTTTTTAACAAGCTTGACACAAAATGGGAACTTTTCTCATGGTGACCTTTTCATTTTTACACAAGATTGAAACAAAAAATAATGATTCTTTTGGGGACCTCTTTCATTTTTATACACAAGCTTGAAATAGAACATTACTATGCTTGATGCAGCCAATTTTATTTTTTAACGAGCTTGAAAAAGAGTAAACTATGCTCAAGGGTGCCTATTTCATTTTTTAATGTTATTTACAAAAAATGGGAATTGTGCTCGTGGGAATCCGTTTCATTTTTTAACAAGATTTACATAGAATGGGAACTATGCTCACATTCAGTTCTTATCCAGCATGATGTCCATAGGTTGGTAGGTTTCCCCCTTACATAAGAAGCTAGTGGGACAAACTCCAGTATGATGTCCAGATACTGGAGACATGGCCCCTAGGATTCCCCATGATGGTAAGAATCTATCGGTTTACAAATGATTGAACTTAGTCATGATGTTTAGAGTCAAGAGACATGGCCGATGAAGGGGAAGGAACCACTGTTATAATAATCAAACCCATAGTATTACCCACTTAGACATTAATTCATTTATTTTTGTCTTATTTGCCTAGTTCATGAGTCTCACCATGTGCAAGTTGCTAATTGCCTATCCATAGAGGTCAAACCTGACATCTTTGACTCATGTAGCACTTGGGAAAGCCTTAGAAATCAAATCTTCTTTATTCCTGGCCTCCTAGGTGCCCTTCTGCTTTTTCTGCTTTATTGACTGCTTTTTCAGTGTTTTAAGGCACATAGGAAAGCAAGACTAGGTGAGGTGAACTTGTTTCTTTCCCTTTCATCCTCCACTATTTACTCCATGAAAAAGCATGTATGAGCTTCCATTCCACCACTCATTATCTTTCCCATGTGCCCTTGCCAATTCGTGAGCCTCATGGCAGATTTGGGATCAGCTTTTTACACCTATGGGGGATTTGCCTATTTTGGGTAAGCCTGCTTTATGCTACTTTTGGATGCCTCCTTATGCATTCGAACTATTGATGTATTCTATATATACAACAACCTATGTTATTATAGGGTTGGCTATTGTACATTGAGTTAAGATAATTTTGTGTTACAGCTCCATATTCAGTCTCCATTGTTGACAATTTTGAATGATCAATTGTAATTTTTTGTGAGTGAAATTAATCTATTGCTGGTAAGAATTTCTACATGGTATCAAAGCCATTGTAGGTTGTTACTCTCCTTCAAAAATTGTTTTGCAGGTTCGACATCAAGACTGGGAGCCTTCTACTCACAGCCGGGACAGATTTTCTAAAGCTATGGATTCACAGAAAACTATCTTGACTCCCTTCAAATTTTTTGAATGGAAAGAAGAGATGGAGATCTTGTTGAGAATGAAAGGCATCTACAGGGTGACTATGGCTACAGAAGCAGAGCCCAATGCAGCTACAGAGAAGATCAAATGGCACAATCGGAGAGATGAGGCCTATGGCCTCCTATGTCTCAATATTTCCTGAGACCTCCTTTTCCATCTCGATGGATTAACTTCACTGGATCAAGTATGGGAGAAGCTTTCTGATCTTTTTGGAAAGACAGATGAGATGAGGGGACATCAGATCGAAAATGAGTTGATTTCTCTGAGTCCCAGTAGCTTTGAATCCCTGCAGCTATATTTCTCCAAGTTCAAATCACTAGTTTTGCATCTCAAGCAGTGTGGTATCGAAAAGAAATATGATCAGATCGTATTGGCCATCCTCTCGAAGCTAGGACCTGACTACTCAGTCTTTGTTTCAACCTTCTATGCCACAAAACTCACAGCTCGAACCTGGAAGATGCCTAGCCTTGCAGATTTCATGGAATCTCTCACACAAGAACAAGACAAGCTGGTGATGATGGGCACCATCAAACCTTCCAAAGACCAAGCTCTGGTTGCTGGAGATTCGAGGGTGGATTCTAAAAGAAAAAAGAAAGCTAAAAATCCACCTAAGCAAAGAAGAGACAAGAAGCAGTCTCCGGAGGATCAACAAGGTCCCAAGAAAAATACCCAGAAGAAGAAAAACAAAGGTGAAATGAACAAGTGCTCATATTGTTCGAAGGGAAATCACACTGAAAGCTCTTGTATGAAAAAGCAGATTGATATGCTGACCAATATCCTAGAGAAGAATGGCATCTCCCTTCCAGAAAGCTCAAAGAAGAGAGAAGGAGGATTAAGTTCCGATGACAGAGAGAGAGTTCATGCACTAGTTGCTGGCACATCAAGCTCACCTAGTTTTATCATAGATTCTGGAGCTTCAAGACAAATGGTTTTGACTGAGGAGGCCTTATCCTCACTGGACATGTCGAAAGGACCATCTATTGTACTGGGAGATGACTCTCTCACTGAAAGTAAAGGCAAAGGAAGGATATAACTTGATCATGGTAACTTCAACAATGTGCTGTATGTCCTTGGTCTCACCTCCAACCTTCTATCAGTGTACCAGATGACCCACACTGGGTCTCCTAAGAAATTCATATTCTCACCAGATGAAGTTGAGATCACAAAAATTTCAAGTGGAAGAATCATTGCAAAAGGAGTAGCGAATCATGCTCAAAAGGTATACATGTTTTCACACTTCCTGCCTTACTCAAACCCCTCTGCTCTTCTTATCCATGCTAATGAAGCTAGAAAGCTATGGAATGAAATATTTGGCCATTTAAATTACAAGTATTTGTCTGATCTTAGTGAGAAATATATGGTCATAGGGTTTCCCAAGATAAAATTTTCCAAAGGAGTCTGCCAAGGCTGTATCCTAGGAAAACACCCATAGCACAAATTTGAGAAAGCCAGCCATGAGAGAACCTCTGCACCCCTCGAACTGATTCACAGTGATGTTTCTGTCCCATTCCCTCATATGTCCATGAGTCAGGCCAAATATGCATTGACCTTTATTGTTTATTTTTCTAGGTATTGTTGGGTTCACTTCATGAAACACAAGTCAGAATTTTTTGGCCTTTTCAAAGTCTTCAAGGCTTTGGTTGAAAACCAATGTGGAAGAAAACTCAAGGTACTCAGGTCTGAAAATGGTGGTGAGTATGTCAAGACTGATTTTATTAACTATTGTGCAGATGCAGGTATTCATATGCATCATTCTATCCCCTACACACCACAGCAGAATGGTGTTGCAGAGAGGAAGAATAGATCACTGAAGGAGATGGCAACATGCATGATGGAGGCCAAAAATTTGCCACCAAAGTACTGGGCCGAAGCTATCAACTATGCAGCCTATATTCAGAATAGGGTGCCTCACAAACAGTTGGATGGCATGACTCCCTTCGAAGCATGGAGCGGGCACAAGCCAGATGTGACCCATTTCAGGATTTTTGGCTCAAAGGCATGGGCTAGAATCCCGACAGAGAAGAGGAAGGATTTGCAGCCCCAAAGCCAAGAGTGTCTTTTTGTGGTATACTCTGAATATTCAAAAGGGTACAAGTTGATAAATTTGAGCACAAACAAAGCCCTCATTGAAAGGTGTGTTCAGTTTGAAGAAGAACCCCTTGCAGATGTGGAAATTGGTGAAGCCTCTTCACCACCTGAACCTCAAGAAGTAAGTAAAGAGTTTGTTGAACATGCTGATTCTGATTTTTCTAATGGATATTATTTTATTGCAGACCCAAACATCCCCAAAAGGCCTAAATGGGTAGCCAAGACACTACATGCAGCAGGACAGTTAGCTGGGGATCCCAATGACCCAAGAAGGACTACATCTCAATTTGAGAGTGGTCTGTGCATGAAGGATCCTGAGTTTGCTGAAAAATGCTATTTGATGGTGGAGTCTGATCCTAAAACATATGAATAAGCAGCAGGAGATCCAAGATGGCAATCTTCCATGAATGAGGAGTTCAACTCGCTACAGAAGAGCAACACATGGGAGCTAGTGGATCTTCCTCCAGGGAGAAAACTAGTACAGTGTAAGTGGGTCTATAAGACCAAATTTGCTACTGATGGTTCACCACTAAAGTACAAGGCTATTTTGGTAGCTAAAGGCTACTCACAGGTTCATTGCATCTATTACAATGAGACTTTTTCCCCAGTGGCAAAGATGGATTCAATCAGGCTAGCTCTAGCCATTGTAGCATCAAGGCAATGGGAGGTACATCATATGGATGTAAAATGTGCCTTTCTGAATGGTGATCTCACTGAGGAGATATATATGCAGCATCCCCAAGGTTTTTCTACTGACCATTCTCTTGTGTGCAGGTTGAGAAAGTCATTGTATGGGCTAAAGCAAGCCCCCAGGGCTTGGTATGCCAAGATAGATAGCTTCTTGCTATCTCTGAATTTTGTTCGGTGCAAATCAGATTCGAATGTCTATCTGAAGGTAATTAATGGTTCATTAATGATGATTGTGTTATATGTTGATGACCTCCTCATTACAGGAAGCTCACAGGCTGAGATTGCTTCCCTAAAAGGAGCTATGAACCAAGCCTTCTCCATGACAGATTTGGGGCTCTTAAGTCAATTTCTGGGGCTTAAGATTGCTCAAACCAAAGCTGGAATCAAGGTGCACCAGTCCAAATATGCCTTCGATTTGATGATCAAATTCAAAATGTAAGATTGCAAAGCAAGCAAAACTCCTTTCCTTTCAGGAGTGAAGCTGGAGGAAGATGATTCTCCACCGATGGTAAACAACACTTTGTATAGACAGTTGATTGGATGTTTATTGTATTTGACACATACTCGAACTGATATTTGTTATGCAGTCAGTGTTGCTTCTATATTCATGGATCAGCCCCATGAGATCCATTGGAAAGCAGCCAAGAGGATCCTTAGCTTTGTTTAGGGAACAAGGACACATGGGATTTTCTATAAAGCCAATTCTGACCTTGAGTTAATTGGTTTTACTGACAGTGATTGGGTAGGTGATAGCACAGACATGAAGTCCACTTCAGGTTATGTGTTCATGCTTGCAGAAGGGCCAATCAGATGTTCAAGCAAGAAACAGAGTGCCATTTCACTCTCATCTATAGAAGCTGAGTATAGAGGAGTTGTCAATGCAGCAACTCAGTGTTTATGGTTGCAGGGTTTACTTGGAGAGTGTGGTTTCGAACCTGAGTACTCAACTACCATCTACTGGGATAACCAGAGTACCATTCGAATATGCAAAGATCCAGTTCAGAAGTAGAGAACCAGACACATTGAGATTCACATGCACTACATCCGAGAGCTTGTGCATGATGGAACCATTCACCTACTCTTCTGTTCATCTTCAGAACAAGTAGCTGATATTGTCACCAAAGCATTTTGTGAGAATACCTTCAGCAATCTCAAATCACTGCTGGGGATTGCTGATGATGCTGTCAAAGCATGAGTGGAGACAAGATTCTACAATTTTGTTTTACAGTCCATGTTTAAGGGAGGATTTTCCCAAGTTGGTTTTGCCTCTTTCCTTGGTTCATATGGACTTGCAGTATGTAAAAGGGTGACTAAGCCTTGTTGCTAGGCCCTATATTTTGATTTATTACTCATAAAGTCAGGCTTAACGGGGGGTGTTAGAATAATCAAACCCATAGTATTACCCACTTAGACATTAATTCATTTATTTTTGTCTTATTTGCCTAGTTCATGAGTCTCACCATGTGCAAGTTGCTAATTGCCTATCCATAGAGGTCAAACTTGCCATCTTTGACTCATGTAGCACTTGGGAAAGCCTTAGGAATCAAATCTGCTTTATTCTTGGCCTCGTAGGCACCCTTCTGCTTTTTCTGCTTTATTGACTGCTTTTTCAGTGTTTTAAGGCACATATGAAAGCAAGACTAGGTGAGGTGAACTTGTTTTCTTGCCCTTTCATCCTCCACTCTTTCCTCCATGAAAAAGCATGTATGAGCTTCCATTCCACCACTCATTAGCTTGCCCATGCACCCTTTCCAATTCGTGAGCCTCATGACAGATTTGGGATCATCTTTTTACACCTATGGGGGATTTGCCTATTTTGGGTAAGCCTGCTTTATGCTAGTTTTGGATGCCACCTTATGCATTCGACCTATTGATGTATTCTATATATACAGCAACCTATGTTATTACAGGGTTGGCTATTGTACACCGAGTTAATATAATTTTGTGTTACAGCTCCATATTCAGTCTCCATTGTTGACAATTTTGCATGATCAATTGTAATTTGTTGTGAGTGAAATTAATCTATTTCTGGTCAGAATTTCTACAACCACAAGAACATGCAGGACATTCAAGTAATTCTAGTGACTAGGAGTTATGCGATTATCAGGTTTAACAAAGGAAAGCTGATTAATGGTCACAATATTCCCATCATGGGGAAAATGCACCACTCGGAAGAGTATGGACACTACAACTTTCATGGTGTAACCATAATCTCTCCTAAGGAGTAGATTAAAATCTAAGGCATTTTGGACTGCCATAACATCAATACAGATAGTATTCCCTCCTAAGGTGATAGGTAAATGAGGAAGGATCCCTAAAGGTGAAGTAGGTATTCGACTAAAATCCAGTATCTGATCGATGGTTGGCACAAGCTGAGGAGAACCTACAACTTTCCAAACAATTGAGGATAGAATAATAACAAAATCCCCTTCATCAAAAATAGTGTGGAGTATTCTCTTAGCGGTAACTCACACAGATATCTAGAAAGGAACACTCGAATGAAAACAAGATTATGTTAGATTACTCCAATCAAAGGAAATAACCTCATTAATTGGAGAGGTTTCTATTGAAATAGAAAAAATTTCCCATTGCATAGAACAATCTGAACTGACTACTAAAAATTCAGCGGGTTTCATTTCACTCTCAACTGGAAAAGAGGGACAAGACGAAGAATGTGTCAAAGTGACTACTTCAGTCTTAACATTCTTTGATTGAAGAGTGGGATCAAGCAGAGATGACATCGACTCGACAACTTTAACTTCAATCTCTAAAGGAAGAGTGGGATCGACCGAGGAAGAAGTTGGATCAATCACTTTATCAACCAATGGGAGGGTCAAGGGACAACTTACGATAACCTGTTGGAAGTAGGGTATTTTTTTAGGGATTCTAATATTATACTTAAGTATGGTATTCTAAGCAATTGTTTTGGATTGAAAAAAACATGTTTATAAATAGGTAGGCGAATGTTAAATATGAACATAAAATTAACACTGAAATGTGTAAATTTTTCCAAATATTATGATAAAAAGACATATCCTATGTAAATATAAGCGATATTACACACTAAAAATGACCATATAGTGAATTTGTTTTTTGAAAAAACTCAAAAAATAGCCAATTGGAAAAATTTTGCCCCTAAAAATTACCCTGGTTGGAAGCTGTTGTTGAGGAACAATAATATATTCCAACAAATTTGAAGCTTCATCCATGTGAGGAAGAAGGTAAGTGAGGTGCATGTTCTTACATAGCAAGCAAGGATATCTAAATTTTCCTCTTTGACTCTTAACCACAGAGTCACTGGTTCATGGGGTATCATTAGTATGATGACCATAAGTTGATGACATGGGTTGTTGGGAATCCTCATATAACACTTCTAAAACCTAGTACCAACCATGACAATCTTTAAGAATATGGTCACCCTTGAAAAGTATACAAGGAACTTAGGCTTACGAGGTGTTTTCGTAGGAAAATAAACACTCTTAACAATGTGAGGAGTAGTTGGTTGAGATTTGATTTTTTCATTTTTCTTTCTTCTTCTTAGTATTCCTTTTCTTCTTCTTCTTATCCACCTGATTACTACCATCACAACTTTCAACAAGCAAAGAAGGAGAAAAGGAAGAAGACACGTCTGGTGAAGAACATGAAAGGTCAACATGATGTTGATGTTATTGTGATGGGCACTTGGGATAATCAGACTGGAGAATAAGAATACAGGTAATCCTATAGACAATCCAGGAAGACTTAACATAGCCATGAGAGAAGGAACAAGATTTCCAAATGAAGGAATAAAAAAAGGTTCCCCTTGAGAAGGAGTCTCTTGGTTGGTAGTTCAGGAAGGCATAGCTATAGCTACGTAACAAAGCTAACTCTCTCTCTAATAATTTTAACTATATAGGAAACAAGCGCTACTCAATCTAAAGCAACAAGCAAACATGTGAAAGGAGTGGATAAAGGGTGAGGATCCTCACAGGCATTTCAAACCATCATAAATTTCTATATACCATAGGGTCCAATAGTAAAACGCAACAAGGAGGATTGAAACTATACCCTTTCCCAAATACCCAACTACATGGATGGTATGTGCGTATTAATATCCCTGAGTGTTTCTCTCAGCTCATTGTGATGATAAGACAACCAAATGGCTCTTCTCAGATGGTTTTAGGATCCATAATGGCGTGTCTTGATATACACAAGGTACGTGGGAGCTCAAATATGTAGGATTGATTTCTAATTCACAACCGTATGAAAGGGGCCTTCCTATATACCATTGAGTACGTGAAGTACCTTTCGATATACCCCAAGGGTACATGAAAGGCCGTTCGATATACCACCGAGTATGTGGAAGAACCACATAGTCCCCAAAATGGAGTGCAGGAAATAAACATCAACTAGTACGCTTAAAGATGGTGGAACACGTCTCTAACCTATCACACACTTCTTGCTAAGAATGTTAACCTAACTATCACTTATTTTTATCAGAAACGGTTAAGTGGACATATGGAGTGAATACTGACTCAAAAACCATGCAAGGATGAGATGCAAATATTTCACTCTTTCTTTTAATGGATTCCCTACTTATGAGAGAGTAAGAGGTTATTTCCCCAAATGCAAAATTTGATAAACATGCACCCAAACTCGAAAATAGAATTATGTTTCCTATGTTTCCAACAAAAGTGAAAAATGAGTCTCTAGGAAAAAAATATCTAAATAACGTTTTCAATGAAAAAACTAAAGCAAAGAGTCCTTACTAAAATCAAACTTGAAATCTTTTCTTTTCTTTTCTCTTTTATATAAAACTAAGATGAACAAAATAAAAATATGAAGTAAACTAAAACAAGAACAAAATGTTTTTGATTTTCAAGTATTTTTCAATCTAATAAAAAAGATCAAAACAAAACTTTCTCTTTGAACTATAACAAAAGATCATTTTTCCTCTACTACAGGGGTCAAAGGAAAGAGCTAGTATTCTCGATACAAGAGAACTCAAGACAAAGCCAACATATGCACACAAAAAATGGAATGCAAATTTCCCAATTTCAATTTATAAAATCCACAAAAAGGAAGAAGAGGTTTCAAACAAAGAAACACATGTAAAATTCAATGCAAGAAACATAAACTCTTCTTTGAATGCAACGACAATATAATTCAAATGGACTGCAAAAAATATGATTCCTAGCCATGAGGGGGAATTTTTTTTCAAAAATGCGCTTCATTTCACTTAAAAAACAAGCTAAAAGCACCCAAAAAATAAATAAAAAGGGTAATTGAGTACCTACCTCGACGCACTTTTCACACTACATAATAGCATCAATGACACTTTCTGTCTCTAGAATAGAGCCGTCGATGGTGCTTTGTTAGAACAAAAAAAAGGAGTCAATAAAGTGTTGGCGCTCTGTCAGAATAACCCAGGTGTGTTAGCGAATCTAGAGATCTAAAAAGGCCAAGATCCTGCAAAAGAAACCAATGTGGATCAAACTGTAATAAAAGTGAGGTAAAAAACACACCATAGAAGGAAATTGAAAGTGTGACAAGTTGGATCACTCACCTTAACAACTTAAATGAGCAAGAAAAAAATTATAAGTTTGTAATCAAAAGTGACATAAAAAATCCAAGATCTAACTAAATTTGCTCCATATCTGATTGTATTTTTCCCCAGTATGGTCGCCATTTTGTTTATCAGGAATATTTCAATCAGCATGGACACAGTTTGTTCCCGTATCCTTCATGGTGCAAGTCTAGAACAAAAATACCTAACAGTATATCCTATCCCTAGATGAATGATCTACTCTAATGATAATATCTCTTACCTTTAGTAACGATGGTCATCCTTGTTTTACAAATCCTTGTGCAATCAGCTATACCTACAAAGAATATAGAAAAAAAAATGAGAGAATGCAGATAAATCATCTATCTATATCGATAATCAAGGAGACTAGTAATAAACCATTAACATGAACATTAATCGTTTATGGGAAAGGGAAATACTTTTGTATTAAGAACAAGAAAGAAAAGATACAACCAAAGCCTTGATGTCAAAGCTTTTCCTTTTACAATATATTTGACACACTCACACACTATCTACTATGCAACATATTGCTCACAAACTCTCCCTCTTTTTCTCCTATACCAGACTTCAATCCAACATCCTAAGGATGTTCTCTTGGTCGCTCCTTCACATGGTCCAATTATCTTGAATTTATAGGCCAACAGAAGCCCAATTGGGTTGAGATATTTTGGGAGGAAGGTAGGGAATGATCCCTATGGGTTAGGGGGTTGAGTGCCAGCTCTCCTGTATATATAAGATAATCCTTCACGAGAGATTTTGCTTGGAAGATTCTCGAAACTTCTATTTTTTCCTTGTTGGGCTTGTTGACACTCCTTGCAAGATAGGTAAGTGCATTGGTGCACCTTGTGTTCGAGGGAAGGGATTAGCTGGCACTCTATGTCATACTGCAAAGTGCAAGTGTTAGGTCTAGCTGGCACTCTATGTCATACTGCAAAGTGCACCAAGAAACCTAATTTTTTAGCAATAAGGTCCCCAAAGCAGATTTGGTCAGGGACTTTAGATGATAATAGAATTAGGACATTTTTTGGGTGTAACAAATATCGACTCCAAGGTGAAGGTATAAAGTTGAAACCTATTAGGTATGGACCTTTTACAATTTTGGATAAAGTCGATAATAATGCTTTTGTGTTTGAATTTCCTTGTTATATTCAAATGTATTCAGTTGTTAATGTGGAAAACTTGAAACTATATGAGCCACCTATGATTGTAGACCAAGATGTACAGGTTAAGGAACCTTCTATGGATGAGTTTGCTCCTAAGTATCCGAATGAAATTTATGAATATGTAACACTTGATAAGAAGGGAAAATCTTCATGAAGAGGAGACATGGAATTTCTTTACGTGGGGATTAAAGGAATGCATCCAAGAAAAGCAAGGTGTCTAGATCCCGGAAGAGTGAGAGAGTTGTACCCTCACCTATTTTATGAATGATTCCATGATTTTTGTATCCCAAAAGATTCCCAGTGGGAAGGTTTGATTCAGGAGGATCTTCAATGGTCGATCAAAGTATAAGTATTCAAATAGAAAATAAATATTACAGGGTAAAATATCTCATCAAAATATTTTGTTCAATTCTCATTTCACGTGAAAGGTACTCTGTGTGGAAATTAAGCCCAAGCTTAGAACAATTGAACTCACAAAATTGCTTGAAAATATGCAAGAAACACTCAAGAAGGAGACTGAATATGTGATAATCCACAAAATGTTTCTTCTATTAATTTATATCAGCCATCATTAAATAGATATACGCTTCTCATAAATTATATACTCAAAGGATTTGAAAGCATTGTGGTGCTATTCCAATTAGTACAAAAGTAATCTTACTAAACTAGTCAAAATCCCCCATAGGTGCATAAAGCACTTTCCGAACCAGTCAAGATGCTCACTAATTTTTTGAATGAGTAGGTACAAATAATAAGTGAATTAAAGTGGAATTTATAATTATTTTACATGATGAAAATAAGGGAGGTGAGTTGGTGCAAAAAACAAGGCAGTCTACGTTAAAACTAGCTTTAACTTTTGCCTTAAAACTACAAAAAATATGGAAACTCCTAAAAAAGTAGAACTGTGGACTTTCCAATATAAGAATACTACAAAGTTGTATAATATTATCCAGTATATTCCTAATTTTTCCCGAGAGGAATTTTTGGAAAGATTGACCTCAAAAATGGATTTGGGTGCAAACTAGCTAGTGTAGGACCTAGGAAATTAATAAAAAAGATGAATTATTTTATCCTAAGTCTTGGGGTGGGTTTTGATTAATCCAACAACCCCTCTTAAGCCTAATTTATGTACAATATAAAAAAATTATCATAGATATAGGGCCTAGTAACAAGGCTAACTCATCCTTTACATACTGCTTGTCCATACAAAACAAGGAAAGAGGAAAAACCACATGGGGGGGATTCTCCCTTAAACATGGACATGAAAAAATTGTATGAAATATGGTATTCAATATATCTTCACCAAATGATCAGATATACCAATTAATTTCTTGATATTGCTATATTTCCTCTTAGAAAACATCTTGGTGAAGATATCTGCAACTTGCTCAGATGATGCGCAATAGTGCAGATCAATGACCCCATCATGCACAAGTCCTATGATGTAGTGCATATGGATCTCGATGTGTTTGGTTTAATGCCTTATTACTAGATCGGTTGAAATTAAAATGGTACTCTATTTTTCACAGTATGCGACTGTAGATTTCTTTTAATCGATCCCTAACTCTCCAAGTATTCCCTGCAACCAAAAACATTGATTAGTTGCATTCACAGATCCTTTGTACACTGCCTTTGTAGGTGAAAGTGAAAATGCACTTTGTTTATTACTTTACAAGCTGATTAGTCCATATTCAAGAATAAACACATATCAATAATTTTATTTTCTATCAGTGTTATCACCTTCCCAATAAGAGTCAATAAAACCAACTAACTCTAGGCTAGATTGTGCAACATAGTGAATTCCATGAGTTTTTGTTCCTTGTACAAAGTTTAGGACTATTTTTGTTTCCATCCAATGGATGTAATGAGGCTGATCCATGTGTCTGGAATCCACACTCACTACTTAAGATATATCAGGTCTAGTATGAGTCAAATAAATAAGACATCCAACCAGTTGCCTATATAGGGTGTTGTTTTCCAATGGATTTGATTGTGCTTCTTCAAGCTTAACTCCTAAAAGGAAAGGAGTCTTTCTTGGATTGCAATCCTTCATTATTAACTTCCTCATCAGATCTGACTCATACTTGGACAGATGTACCTTGATTCCATTATCTAATTGAGAAATTTCAAGCCCCCAAAATTGGTTGAACAATCCCAAATCAGTCATAGAGAAGGCATGGTTCATTGCACTCTTCAAAGAGGAAATTTATTTCTTGAAACTTCATGTGATAAGAAGGTAATCCAAATAAAATACAATAATGAATAAGGAACTATGAATCATATTTAAATATACATTTCCATCATACTTGCATCTACAATAGTTCAGTGATAGAAAAAAGCCATCAATCTTGGCATACCCCAAGCTCTGGGAGCTTGTTTTATCCCATAAAAAGATTTCTTCAACCCGCACAAAAGAGATGGATTAGTAAAAAAACATCATATATGATTCATATATATTTTTTCTTTCATATCACCATGTAGGAAAGAACTCTTTACATCCATATGATGTACTTCCCACAGCGTGGAAGCTGCAATGGCCAAAACTAGTCTTATGGATTCCATCTTTGTAACTGGTGCAAAGGTCTTGTTGTTGTCAATTCCTTGAAATTGGGAGAATCCCTTGGCCACTAAAATTTCCTTATACTTTAGAGTATAACCATCATCAGAAAATTTAGTTTTGAAAAACCACTTACACTTTACTAGCTTTCTCTCTGTGGGGATGACTAGATCCCATGTGTCATTCTTTTGGAGCGAATGAAATTCCTCCTTCATGGTTGTTTGTCATATTAATATTCACATGCATATTCATATGTTTTTGGATCATATTAAATCATTATTAAACACTTATAATCAAATAAAGGGTCCTTGAGAGAAAGGTAATTCTCGAATTGAGATCCAGTCCTCCTAGAATCACTAGGATTCCCATCTAGTTCCCAGCTGCTTGGATGGTATTTTTTCCCACTTTGGCCTTGTGATGTTGTTTGGATATGCAATTAACTAATCATTTTTGGACATATAAGAATCATAAATTTCATTTTTTCTATCATTTACAACCAAAGGGGGAGGAGGTGAGGAGGACTCTCCAATTTATGTTGCTACCATAGGCTCTTCTTCGAACTGAACACTCCTTTCAATGAAGGATTTTTGAGTGCTCATGTTTAATATATTGTACCCTTTATAGTATTCAAAATACCCAACAAATAGGAACTCTTGTATTCGGGGTTCCAAAGATCTCCTTTTGTCCAATGGAATTCTAGCCCATGCTCTTGATCCAAAAATCCTGAAATGAGACACATCATGCTTATGTCCACTCCAAGCTTAGAAAGGAGTAAATCCATAGATATTCTTGTGAGGCACCCTATTATAGATGTAGGATGCATAGTTTATAGCTTCAACCTAGAACTTTGGTTGCAACTTCTTAGAATCCATCTTACAAGTAGCCATCTCCTTGAGACTTATATTCTTCCTCTTAGCCACACCATTCTGCTGAGGTGTGTAAGGAATAAAGTGTTGCATCTAGATACCTACATATTCAAAAAAATTAATGAACTCAAACTTGAAATATTAACCACCATTATCATATCTGAGGATCTTTAGTTTCCTCATAGACTGGTTCTCAACCAAGGCCTTGAAAACCTTGAAGTGGTCAAAAAATTCAGACTTGAGTTTAAGGAAGTAAACCCAACAGTACCTCAAAAATCCATCTACGAAGGTTATGACATACTTGGCATGAGTCATGGACATATGAGGCAAGGTACCAGAAATGTCATTGTAGATGATCTCAAGAGGTGGTGAGGTTCTCTCATGACACCCTCTCTCATACTTATCCTCTATATCTTTTCCTAGAATGCAACCCTAACAGACTCATTTGGAAAACCTTATCTTAGGAAATACTGAAACCATATATTTTTTCATAAAATATGAAAGG
The DNA here is from genome assembly GCA_001517045.1 of Pseudotsuga menziesii. Taxonomy (NCBI): domain Eukaryota; kingdom Viridiplantae; phylum Streptophyta; class Pinopsida; order Pinales; family Pinaceae; genus Pseudotsuga; species Pseudotsuga menziesii. Next base: position 129,281 of record LPNX010095914.1, read on the forward strand.
TACTTATAGTTTCGATGAACAAAAATCTCATGCCAAATATTTCTTACTTCATTGGAACGGGTAAGGAGAGAAGAGTGGTTAGAGAAAGGAATGAAGTATGAGAACCTATAGACTTTTGAACTATGATCCACAAAACCTTTAGCAATGAATCTACCATTCACAATATCATATATTTAAACTTCATTGGGAGATAAAAAAAACTTCTTAGGAGAACCAGTGTGTGTCATCTAGTAGACTGACAAGAGATTAGAAGAAATACCTGGGACATACAATAAATTATTTAAGGAACCATGGTCAAAATCAATGCTACTTTATGCTTACTTTCAGTTTCTGAGTATCTCCCAACAAGATATTTGTACCCTTCGAATAATCAAGAGATTAGAAGGATTCCTTTGTTGAAACCATGTGCATAGAATCTCTGAAATCAATGATAAAAGAAGGATATCTTACAATGCTTGCAACCAGGGCCTGAACTCTCTCCTTGTCTTCAAAACTGGATCCTCCTTTTTTTCTTGCGCCACTAGGAAGGGAGATGTTGTTATTGCCTGGGAGTTGAGTCAACATATCTATATGCTTCTTCATGTAATATCTCTCAGGATGAAATCCCTTACCACAGTATGTGCACTTACTACCTTCACCTTTACCTTTCTTCTTCTAAATGTTCTTGTTCTTGGAGTTTGAAGACTCATCTTGAGACTTGGACTTGTCTCCTTTTTTATTTGGAGGCTTCTTAGAATTCTTCTTTCATTTCGAATCTACCTTGGAATATCCAACAACTAAATCTTGATCTTTGGAAGGTTTGATGGTGCCCATCAAGACCAATTTGTCTTGCTCATAAGTCAAGTATTCCATGAAATATGTCAGTGAAGGAATATTCCAGTTTCCAACTGTGAACTTGGGGGCATGGAAGGTTGAAACAAATACTAATTAGTAAGGACCAAGATTCGAAAGGATTTCCAACACTAGTTTTCCATGTTCTTTATCAATTCCACATTGTTTTAGTTGCAAAACCAGTTATTTGAATTTGGAGAAGTAGAATTGAAAGGATTCGAAGCTTCTTGGACACAGTGAAATCAGCTCAATATCCAATTGGTGACCCCTCATATTATCTATCTTCCCAAACAAATATTGAAGCTTATCCCATACTTCATTCGGTGATGTAAGACGATCAATATGAAATAGAAGGTCTCTGGATATGCTGAGACATAAGATACCATATGCCTCATCTATCCTATTATGCCATTTGATATTCTATAATGCTATATTAGGCTCAAATTTGGTTTCCATGGTCACGCTGTATAGGAATTTACTCCTCTTTATAATCTCCATCCTTTCCTTCCATTCAAATTAGTTGAATGGAGTCAAGATGATTTGTTGAGATTGATCCATTCTTCAGCAACTACTCAATTGAACAAATAGTTTGTGTTCCCAGTGAGTGATTCCAACACTGCAAAAGAAAATTCAAGAGGAGAAAAATCAAGCTACTAAATCTCTAATAGCATGTGGAAATTAATCCCAAGCTTATAATAATTGAACTCACAAAATTGCTTGAAAATATGCAAGAAACACATAAGAAGGAGACTGAATATGTGATAATCCAGAAGCTATTGCTTCTATTAATTTACATAATCCATAATTACATAGATATATTATTATCATAAAGTAGATAATACAAGGGTTCAAAATCATTAGGATGTTATTCGAATCAGTACAAAAGAAGGCTTACTAAACTAGTCAAAATCCCCCATAGGTGCATAAAGCACTTTCCAAACCAGTCAATATGATCATGAATTTTCTGAATGAGTAGGTACATCTCAGAAGTGAAGGAAAGTGGAATTCATCATGCTTTTATATGAGGAAAATAAGGGATGTGATTTGGTGCAAAAAACAAGGTAGACTACCTTAAAACTAGCTTTAGCTTTTGCCTTAAAACTAAAGAAAAGTTGGAAACTCCTAAAAAAGTAGAACTGCACACTTTCCAATCTAGTAAGACTCTATATTTGTCAGAATCTTATCAAGGATATTTCTAATTTGTTCAAGGAAGAATTTTGGGCAAGTTTGACCTAAAAAATGGAATTGGGTGCAAACTAGCTAGTGTAGGACCTAGGAAATTAATCAAAAAGATTAATTATTTTATCCTAATTATTGGAATGGGTTTCGATTATTCCAACACTCTAGATGCAGAAGTTATAAGTGTTGAATGTTCAGAAAAAAGGTTCAAAATGGGTAAAAAAAATTAATATGTGGGAAAAAACATTAAGTAAAGAGTTATAAAAATTTGGTTGGAGACTATGGGATTCAAACCCAAGACCTCCCTATATCCCAATCCTTCACAAAGTCTCTCTAGCCAAGGTTCCCATCGGTGGTTCTTAATAACCATATGTGAAAACTTATATTTAAGTTTGTGCAAGTATTAGTTTTAAAGGGGTGGGGTGCTTATCCTTTGATCCCATTGTCAACATATACCAACGCACTTACCATTGGGCCACGACCCCTACATTGATATATCAATGGAAAAACACCCTTATAATTTTGATGCGATCAGCGCCAAAGGAAGGGCACATGGATCCTCCACACATGCCCTTTTTCAGTATATAAACCACGGTACAAAGAAGCCATAAGAGAGAGTTGGATGGCTAGTTGAAGGAACAATTCCGAAGACAGTATAAGGATTTATGTGAATAGTTCTCAAGGAAGGAAACTTATAGTCTGTATAGATCTGTAGATCATAGGAAGGACTTGTCTCATTTTTTTTGTCAAAGGAGGTCTCAGGAAAACTTGTACAATTTTATACTTATTTTTCTTGAAATTTTGAGAGGATCACAGTGGTGTTGTCTATTTTTTATTGGTGGCTAACAAAAAACAAGAGTGGTTCTAGAATCCCATTATTGTAAGCTTTGAATACTTAATAAGATCGGCCTTCCCATTGGAAGTGGCCTAGAGACGTATCCCGTGAGGGGTGAACTCCATTATCATCTCTTGTCTTTCAATTTCATGGTTTTCTTTCTGTTTATTTGCTTATGTGTGGATATTTAAGCATTTAAATTTCAGTTTTAAATCTTGTTTATGATTATTTAACAATAAATTTCACATGCAATTTTTTGTTAAAAAAATCCTGAAATTTCAGATCATTCAATGAAATAAAACTAGTTCGAAACATAAGTGTATCATATCATCCATATTTTTCCTAGAAATAGACAAATTGTAAATGATGCCAGTTCATAATGTGTAAATTTCTCTCCATGTTAAGAAATATATATTATAATTTAGAAACACTTTCAATATGATATTATCAAATTAACAACAACATAAATCAATGGCATTTATGTAGGACAACTAATATTGCAGGCTAGATTCCATAATGAAAGATATAAAATAAAATATACCTTAGTAACAACATAAACTCCATCTTCTGAGGGTATGATAGGACTTCCTCTTCTAATAAATTTTCGTTCTTTAAATATATAAAGCATGGGGATTCCAGTGGATAGACTAAACTTATAACCAGTGTTATTTGTTGGAATATATTAAACCCACTCATAACTTAGGATAAAATATTTAATCATTATTTGATTAAATTCCTACCCACTAGCTAATTAGTTGGCATCCACTTGCACCTTAAAGTCAACACATGCCATCTTTACCCTGGGAATTCTTTATTTCTGATTTTGGGTTGGTCTTGACCATTTTATGGACATACACAATTAGTAATTGTGATTTCCTGCAGATTCTTCCTTATTCTGCTTATATCTTGTTTTTCTATGGACAAGGTAAAGCTAGTTAACTAGGAAACTGGTATCTTTTGTTTCCAACCCATCCTCTATGATTTTCTCTCGATTTTCTAGTGTTAGCATGTTTTTCCATCACTCTTTACAACTCACTCATTCTTTTTCTAATTCATGAGGTCCTTGACTAGTTTGGGAAGTGCTTTATCCACCTATGGGGGTTTATCATATTTGGTAAGTCTATCTTTCTGAGCTTTATGAGTTGCCTCCATACAACTCGATTTTTTCTATCAAGGATGTACTATTTATGTACACTATTATTCATCATTATTCAATGGAAGGATACACTCCAATATTCATCTCTTCATTCATGTGATTCAATCTCTTTTCTTCTCTCTACTTTTCCTGTGTATGCTTGTGAGAATTATCTTAGTGGAAATATCTATTTCATGTGCTTCTTCTTAGAATCTTGTTGATGCATGGAAAATCCCAAGTACTAATAGTAGGGATTCTCCCCAATAGTCGCTCCCAATTAGTTCACTTATTGTTTGGTATGGGGAATCCGTCCGGTTTTCAGTTCGGATACCGTAGAGTTAAGTAACAGTTTAAATTTGTTTTACCGGTTGCGGCCCGGTCCACCATTTATGTGTATTTTCGTTTTATGTTTTATAATGATATGCAAGTGCCTAAATTTAAATGCAGTTTGATTAGGAAGCAAAGGGTTCACAATGTGATGCGTAGGTTCTTACCTCCCGTCTTATCTTCTTTGTTCCCGAATCACATAAAGCAAATAGCAACTAAGCTAAACCTATCTAATACTAACTAACCTATCCCTAGGGATAAAATTATTATTTATGTGAGTAATGTACTATAAGATATGCATACAGAATATTACAGGTAGCTGATATAATTCAAAACACATGAATACAGTAGAAAGATAAATATAGAGATAGCTCACCGTTGATTAAAACATTCATTACTCAAATTTCTGCATAAGCTTCATCAAATAACAAGAAATCATTCATAACATAGAATAAATTCACAATTCATAATGATTGCATAGGTTCACAGAGTAAGCTGAAACATAAATAATTCTACATTCAACCTTCCACACAACATGCATTTGAAGCTTGAACAACTCCTTCTCCAACAGAAAAAAAAAATAGTCCTTCTTTATTATAAAAATAAATATTTCTTCTTACATAAATCCTTTCACATAAGAGAGCATGGAAAATTCCCTTCCTCATTTGATTTTACCTATACTTATACATTTCCAAATGACCTTTGATCTCCCTTCCCTTTGGGATTCCTTTACAATTCGGTTACAAAAAGGATTTTTCATCTAGTGGGATTGCTAATTAAGACAAAATATAAATATTACAAAATAGGTTTCCCATGTTTCAATAAGACAAAACACTTCAAGTGGACCCAACTAACTCATCAATAAACTGCTTCCATGCCATAGCATCCGTAACTATTTTCTCAAAGTCTGATGGCTCCAAAAATCTGACAGTGAATTCATGCTTGGTAGTATGAGCCTTTATGTTAGCCATTCTAGCTAGAAGTACTCAGAGCTGATCTTCCAACCGACAGTTGTTTACCGTTGCTTGATAAATTACACTTTTGAGCACCTTTTCGTACAAGATTTTAATCAGTTGTATGCCCAACTCATCTTCCTGTAATATAGCATGCAATTGTTTCAAATGTTCTTCATGTGCAGGAATTGCATATAACCTTTTCTTGGAGGATTTTTGGCACCTGTTGTGAGTTGTAAGTACCTTCTCACAAAACCCCATGCATTGGTCCTTAGCCTTCTTGACTTCCTCTACCAACTTCTCAGTAGCTTTATTACCAAAACCTATCAATTCATATTCAAGTTTCATTCTCTCCGAATATTTGACTGGTGCATTCCCTGGGGGCTCCTTGGTTGTTTCCAACCATGTCAATGTTCCTTGAATGATTTCCATGACCTTCTAAGTCTTATCTTTGAATTGAGAAGCTATGACTAAGATTTCTTCTAGTCGAGCTTCTACTTTCCTGACCTTCAAAACCTCCTCTACAATCTGGACTTGCATCTAATATATTTTGCTCTTGAGCATAAGAGCATGCTTTGTTAAAGGTACTATGTCTATTCTTTGTTCGTTTGCTACCTTCAACAACACCTCCAATGAGCTCTTTTGAGCCTCTAGTGCCACTACTTGGGCTTCATATTGTCCTGCCTTCTGTTCAGCCGTAGACTTCTGTGTTTCCGATCCTGGAATTTTATTTTCCAACTCCCCTTTTTCCTTAATCAGGTTCATGTTAGACTACTTAAAGTGTCTTGTTATTCTCCCAGAATTTGGTAATATTGCTGCAAATTTTCATAATCTAAGAGAGTATCTTGATACTTTCTCTTAGATTCTCTGCATGCTCTTTCCTCTTTCTTCAAAACCACTTTCATCTCAGCCATTTTTTCCTTGAACTGTTCAAGGGTCTCTGTAAGTTTGTCAATATTGTGAGCATTTTCAAATGTAGATGCAATTCTCATGGAAGCCATTTGCTTCGGATTATATTCAACATTTTTTACAACTGTTCTCTCTGTGACTGTGGTGATTGGAGGTCGGTCTCCCCTTTTTAGAGTCTTTTCTATTCTCCAAACGATTGACTTTGTTTTGGGATTGAACTGTACGTCCTCTAGACATGCCACATCATACTCTTTGGATGGGGTAAATGGTACTAATCCCATTTCAACTATGGGAAGATGGCCTCCTGTAAGTATGGTTCTTGAAGTGGATGGGGGGGCTTCTGGGTCATCTCAGGCATGACTCTGCTCTTGGTCTTCACCACCTAGATATTCTTCATTTTTCTTACTTTGTTGCTTGGTGCAGTCTTCTAGGTCTTGTCCTTCTAGTCTTAGATTCAAAGCTTCTTGAGCTATAGCCTTTTCTAGCTCAGCAATCTTACCTTGGATGGCTTCTTCTTTATTTCTCTTTTCTTCCCTGGTATATTATTCTTCTTCTTCTCATTGTTTTTCCTCGGCTAAGAAGTTCTTTGCTCCTAATGCCAATCTACGAGCACTCTCTTCCTTGGCCTTCTTTGCAACTTCTTCCTCTTTCTCGTTCGGTTTTGGATTGCTGCCCCTGCTCCCCTTAACTCCAGAGGTCTTCTTTTTCAAATGCTTTCTCAAGAAGCCATGATATAAAAATTCATGTATACATATTCCTCCTTGTCTACATAGTCTGTATATTCGAAATTCACCTTATGAGCTACTTTATGAGCTGCCACCTTACCTTGGGAGCATTTCTATGAAAGCTCTTCTTTTCGAAATGGAAATTCTCGAGTTTGTTGACGAATTCTGAATCTCCCTTAACCTTGGAAAACTTGTAGCTTCCCACATAGAATGGTACTGATGGGAACAAATCCTTCTTCAAATCAAATAAATAATTCCCAAAACCATCCAGAAAAACTTGTCTAACCACTTCCTTGTGCACTATGTAATCAGTTACGTATTTGGGAAGAAATGAGGGGGATTTGGTTCCCCCATACATCCTTAGATATGTACCTTCTTAGGAGCAGAAGTAATCCCCATATTCATTGATGGATTCTAAATCTCCTTCAGATAAACATGGACACTCCTTCAGGAAAATCAGCTGATACAGGGGTCTTAGAAATTCTTCACATATCAACTGGTAATGACTATGATACTTATGAGCCCCTAGTATCTGGTATGTTATGTATATAGGGGATTTTCCCCCTTTCTACATGCAGTTGAGCTTCTCAAACCTGTGATGGTAGAGTATGCAGTCTATTTGAAAAGAAGACATGTAAAATTATGATTTTCTTTGCTGCAAGCCTTACTGAGCTGCTTTAATGCATTTGGCCAAATTCCTCAACACTATATCTGCCCAATTAAAATTCTTTCCTCCATGGCTACATAGTACATAAGTGGGATCCAACCAAAATTATAAATATTCCCATCATCTCTACCGTAAAGCCTACTAAACACCAGTGCTATTATTATGAAAGGCGTCCGAAGATGAGTAGTCTCATACTCTCCAGATTATTAAAGTCAGAACGTCTTTCCCTCAGCCACCATCATCTTTGTTGTGGCTAAATAATCCAACTTTAGGGTATTAACCCATTATGTTGTCATGCTGGTTTCCTTTTCTAGTAAATTGTAGGATGCTAATATAAATGTAGCCACAAAATATGCCACTCCCTTATTCTCTTCATCATTTATAATCATCCCTATGGTATCTATTCTTGGCAAGATCCACCCAATTCCTTCTGCACATGGGAGAATTTTAGGTCTTGTAGCCACCTTAGTGATCCCATATCACAATATATTTTCATACATGGCCAAGTCTTCTAACCCTGCCTCCAGGACCTTCTTTTCCTTCAGCATGTGGAACATCTGACCCCACTTGAAATTGGGCTCAACTCTAGTTATGGCCTTCGTATGCTCATAGATGATTTCTACCTTTTTCATGGGCGTGGCTTTGGCCATTTCTGAATTTGAATCATCTTCAACAATCTTGGGCTTCTTCTTCCCTTTCTTTGTCATGAAGTCTGAGGTGAGTTGTACTTGTGACAAAATAGAGTTGTCTTAGCGTCCGCATCATAAACTAACGACTGTATTTGAATGAAATAATGAAAGCAAAATGAATAAGCATATACCAACAAATAAAAACCTTCATTCTATCTTACTCTATCATTTCCATCCATTGGGATAGGAAACACATGACGCGGGTCATAGCTACAGTAAACACAACAATCATTGGACGTGGGAAAGATTTCACCTTTGCACTTTTATAATAAAAACCCGAACTTGGCAATACCTCTCTATCGCAAGTGCAACAAAATATTTGATCTTAAGGTGTCGATGCCTTAGGGTAAAAGACCAGGCCCACTATCCCATGGCTGGAACGTATAAACCCAAAACCTACATGCTCTGCATAAAGCAGAAAAAACATGGCTTTCACCAACGCCCAAGAGTGGGATATACACTAGTTCTATGGCGACGTAAATCTCAGCTCTCTGAATTTCCATCATTGACCTAACAAACTGAGGATGAAATGCCTCTGGACTAACTAATGATGTTTTGCAAGTAGTTAGCGACTAGGGAAAACTAAATATGAAAGGAGAGTCATAAGAAGATATACGGGAAAAAACCCATTTTTAACTCGAGCAATGATAAAAAACCTAACCTAACCCTGTGCAGCTGTGTCAACGGTCTATAGCTCCGTAGCTTAATCCAAACAACCAAGTGAAAAGGAAAAATAGAAACCTACCTGGCAGGCCGGAGGCTCGACACACGGTTGAAATCACTTGGTGAGGACGCACCACATGAGCTCCATAGATGATTTTTTACTAGCCACACAAAATCTCGAATGGGATAAATGCTCATCAACTCCTCACCCTCTCCGTAAAATAAAAATGGTAAAAAAACCTTTCACTTGGTGAATAAAAACAATTTCAAGGTTAAAACCCTTTAAAGCGACATTAAAAACATATTCATGTGAGAAAAACTCTGTTGGATCCAATGCTTTAGGTTGAAGGACATAAGTTAACATGCAAACATCCCTGACACGGTAGCTCAATCATTCTAACTCAACCACAACTGTCGACTCACAACTCAACAAATTACCCGCAATCTCCTTTGTGGCTCAGTAGTTGAAATCACATCGGTGAGAAAAAAAAGGATGCCAGCCATCGTAGTGGCTCCGAGATTAAAAGACCTCCACCAAAATGGGCCTCACAAGGATCGAGCCTTGGATAAAAGAACTCCTCTTCCGTAGCAACAGTACCACTAGAAAAACTTTCGTAATGGTGGGTATTAAAAAAACAAAGAAAAATTTTGAAACAAAATTGTAAGCACTTCCACTATTGCGACCAAGACCTTAGAAACCTTCCTCCGTAGCGGCTTCAAAAATAGACCGAGACACTAACTAAGAAATTACACGCTGTAGCGGCTTACAATTGAGGAAGCAGTCGTTGTAACAGCAAACCAAAAATGAGGCATTCGTCATTGCAACTCCCAGGGTCAAATGAATTGATGAATTCTAGCCGTCATAGCAGACGTGACTCGAAAATCCTTCCTCCATAGCAGGGTGAAAACACATCAGAAACTTTTTCAATACACAAACTAGAACTTACCCACTGTAGTAGCTCGCAAATGAAAATCTACCCATCGTAGCAGCTTAAAAATAAGCAATTACCCGCCGTAGCATCTTTGAGATGAAAAACTATCCGTTGTAGCAGCTCCAACTTAAGAAACCATCCACTATGGCGGATCAAAAACCCACTTTCTGACTTGATACAAAATCAAATATCTCGATACTTTTCATTATGATAAACAAAACAATTGTTGTATGTCAAAACCTAAAAATGCGTAAGAGGCAAACTAAAATTTTCAAAAAGGGGGTGTCCTAAGAAATGTAATGTTTTTTGGGGGGATGTTGCAGAAGCAACACATCTTTGATGATATAATTGGAGCTATTATTTATACATGGTATCAAAGCGCAAGGTTGCTCAAGTTCTACAGAGTTGAGGAGCACATCAAGTCTCATATCCCTCTCTAAAGAAGAGCTTGTCTAGCTTACAATATTTTCTCTTGGTTTTGTTTTGCAGGTTGCAGAGAGTATCTCCTAGAGAATATCAACAACTTCAATATAGATTCAAAATTTCCTCTATTATCTCCTTTCAACTATGTTTATTGGTGTTAGAATAATCAACCCATAGTTAGCTACCTTAGACATTAATTAATCCAATTTTTGTCTTGTTTTCCTAGTATCCATATTCCACCTTATGCAAGTTGTCCTCCACACATCCATAGTGTTCAAAATTGCTAAATTTGAGTCATGGAGCACTTGGTAAACCTCCTAGAATCAAATCTACTTTATTCTTGGCCTCCCTAGCGCATGTCTGCTTTTTCTGCTTTATTGCCTGCTTTTCCAGTGTTTTAAGGCAATTGGGAAAGTTTGACTAGGTGAAGTTAACTTGTTTTTTGTCCTCCACATCCTCCACTATTTTATCCTATTAAAAGCATGTATGAGTTGTCCTTCCATCCACTATTATCTTTCCTAATTTATTTTTCCAATTCGTGAGCTCCTAGACAGTTTTGGAAACTGCTTTATGCACCTATGGGGGATTTGCTTAGATTTAGTAAGCCTGCTTTTGACTAGATTAGAATGGAATATTCATGCATTAAAATCCCTCATGTAATTATTTATTGTGGCAGCCTATGACTTCACAGGGTTGGCTATTGTACACTTATTCAATACAGATTAGTGTTCAGCTCCATATTTAGTCTCTTTTGTGAGTAATTTGCATGTGTAATTGGCAATTGTTGTGAGTATAATTGTTCTAACACTTGGGTTCAATTTCCACATGGTATTAGAGCCTTTGTATATTTATTTCTCTCCTTACAATTTGTTTTTCAGGTTTGACATCATTGACTAGGAGCATTCTGCTGACTGACGGGACAATTTCTGAGCTATGGATCAATCTCAGAAGATCATCTTGACTCCATTTAATTTCTTTGAATGGAAAGAAGAGATGGAGATACTGTTGACAGAAAAATGCCTCTACAGAGTGACAATGGAAACAAAATCAAATCCCAATGCAGCTGCAAAGAAGATAAAATGGCATAACGGGAGGGATGAGGCCTATGGTCTCCTGTGTCTGAGTATATCCAGAGACCTCCTTTTCCATATTGATGGATTGACATCACCGAATGAAGTATGGGAGAAGATTGTTGATATTTTTGGAAATATAGATGAGATGAGGGACATCAAATTGAAAATGAATTTATCTCCCTGAGTCCCAATAGCTTTGAATCCCTGCAACTCTATTTTTCCAAGTTCAAAGCACCTGTTTTGCAGCTAAAATAATGTGGGATCAAAAAGAAGGATGATCAGCTGGTCTTGGCCATACTCTCAAAGCTTGGCCTTGACTATTCAGTGTTTTTTTCGACCTTCTATGCCACAAAGTTGACAGCTCGAGCCTGGAAAATGCCTAGCCTTGCAGATTTCATGGAATCTCTCACACAAGAACAAGATAAATTGGTGATGATGGGAACCATCAAACCATCCAAAGACCAAGCTCTGGTTGTTGGAGATTCGAGGGTGGATTCAAAAAGCAAGAAGAAATCTAAAAATCCACCTGAGCAAAAGAGAGACAAGAACAATTCTCCAGAGGAGCCTCAAGGTTCCAAGAAGAACTACCAGAAGAAGAAGAACAAAGGAGAAATGAGCAAGTGCGCATACTACAGTAAGGGAAATCATTCTAAGAGCTCATGCATGAAGAAGAAAATAGACATGCTGACCCAACTCCTGGAGAAGAATGGCATCTCCCTTCTAGACAACTCAAAGAAGAGGGAAGGAGGATCAAATTCAGAAGACAAAGAGAGAGTTCATGCATTGGTTGCTGGCACATCAAGCTCACCTAGTTTCATCATTGATTCTGGAGCTTCAATACATATGGTTTCGACCAAGGAGGAATTCACCTCACTTGACATGTCGAAAGGTCCACCAATAGTACTGGGAGATGACTCTCTCACTGAAATTTTGGGCAAAGGGAGGATTGATCTTGACCATGGTAAGTTCAGCAATGTGTTGTATGTTCTAGGTCTTGCCTCTAACCTCTTATCAGTGTATCAGATGACCCACACAGGGTCTCCAAAGAAGGTCATATTCTCCCCTGATGAATTTGATATCATAGAGATCTCAAGTGGTAAATTCATTGCAAAAGGAATTGCAAATCATACTTCGAAGGTATACATGTTCTCGCACTTCCTACCCTACTCAAACCCCTCTGCTCTTCTGATTCATGCTAATGAGGAAAGCAAGCTTTGGCATGAAATATTTGGCCACCTAAATTACAAGTATCTTTTTGATCTTAGTGAAAAATAAATGGTCATAGGGTTACCAAATATTAAGTTTTCCAAAGGAGTCTGTCAAGGTTGCATCCCAGGAAAACACCCAGAGCATAAATTTGAGAGAGCTAGTCATGAGAGAACCTCTGCACCTCTTGAGTTGATCCACAATGATGTTGCTGGCCCATTCCCTCATATGTCAATGAGTCAGGCCAAATATGCATTAACATTCATAGATGACTTTTCCAGGTATTGTTGGGTTTACTTCCTGAAACACAAGTCTGAAGTTTTTGGCCTCTTTAAAGTCTTTAAGGCTTTGTTTGAAAACCAGTCTGGGAGGAAACTCAAGGTCCTCAGATCTGACAATGGTGGTGAGTATGTCAAGTATGAGTTTATTCAATATTGTATTGTGCAGATGCAAGTATTCAGATGCAGCATTCTATCCCTTACACACCACAGCAGAATGGTGTTGCTGAGAGGAAGAACAGATCACTGAAAGAGATGGCAACCTGCATGATGGAGGATAAGATTTTGCCACCAAAGTACTGGGCCAAAGCTATAAACTATGCAGCCTATATCCAGAATAGGGTTCCTCATAAACAACTTGATGGTATGACTCCTTTCGAATCATGGAGTGGGCACAAGCCAAATGTGACCCATTTCAGGATTTTTGGCTCAAGGGCTTGGGCTAGAATTCCAACAAAAAAGAGGAAGGCTTTGTAGGCCCAAAGCCAAGAGTGTCTATTTGTTGGGTACTTTGAAGATTCAAAAGGGTACAAGTTGATCAATTTGAGCACAAACAAAGCTTTCATTGAAAGGTGTGTTTAGTTTCAAGAAGAGCCCCTAGCAGCAATGGAAGTTGGAGAATCCTCTTCACCACCAGAACCTCTGAATGTAAGTGAAGAGATAGTTGAACATGCTGATTCTGATATGTATGATAATGAATATTTGATTGCAGATCCTAACATTCCTGCAATACCAAAATGGGAAGCCAAGACCATTCATGCATCTGGAGAACTAGCTGGAAATCCTAATGACCCTAGGAGGACTAGATCTCAATTTGAGAGTGCTCTGTGCATGAAAGATCCTATGTTTGTTGAGAAATTCTATTTGATGGTTGAATCAGATCCATAGACATATGAAGATGTAGCATATGATCCAATATGGAAAGCATCCATGAAAGAAGAGTTCAGCTCACTCCAGAAGAGCAACACTTGGGAGCTGGTTAATCTTCCCCCAGGGAGGAAGCTAGTTCAGTGTAAGTGGGTGTACAAAACCAAATTTTCTGCTGATGGTTCACCTCTGAAGTACAAGGCCATATTGGTAGCCAAGGGCTACTCATAGGTTCATGGCATAGACTACAATGAGACCTTTGCACTAGTGGCAAAGATGGACTCCATCAGGCTAGCCTTAGCCATTGCAGATTCAAAGCAATGGGAAGTACATCACATGGATGTGAAGTGTGCTTTCCTAAATGGAGATCTCACTGAAGATATATACATGCAGCAACCTCAAGGATTTGCTACTAACCTGTCTCTTGTGTGCAGGATAAATAAGTTGTTGTATGGGCTTAAGCAAGCCCCCCGGGCTTGGTATGCCAAGATTGATAGATTTCTACTATCACTGAATTTTGTTCGATGCAAATTAGATCCAAATGTCTATTTGAAGCTTATTAATGGTTCATTAATGATCATTGTTTTATATTTTGATGACCTTCTCATTACAGGAAGCTCAAAGGATGAAATTGCTGCTTTGAAGGATGCAATGAACCATGCCTTCTCCATGACAGATTTGGGGCTTTTGAGCCAATTCTTTGGGCTTGAGATTTCTCAAACCAAAGATGGAATCAAAGTGCATTAGTCCAAGTATGTCTTGGATTTTCTAAACAAATTCAAAATGAAGTATTGCAAGCCAAGAAAATCCTTTCCTTTCAGGAGTGAAGCTTGAAGAAGCTGATTCTTCACCTATGGTAAACAATACACTGTATAGGCAATTGATTGGATGTTTGTTGTATCTTACACATACTAGACCTGATATTTCTTATGCAGTAAGTGTGGCTTCAAGATATATGGATCAGCCTCATGAGATCCATTGGAAAGCATCCAAAAGGATCCTTAACTTTGTTCAAGGAACAAGGACACATGGGATCTTCTATAAAGCTAAATCTGATCTTGATTTGATTGGGTTTACTGACAGTGATTGGGTAGGTGACAGTACAGATTGAAAGTCAACATTAGGATATGTGTTCATTCTCGCAGAAGGGCCAATCAACTAGTCAAGCAAGAAACAGAGTGCCATTGCACTCTCATCTATAGAAGCAGAGTACAGAGGAGTTGTAAATGCATCAACTCAATGTTTATGGTTGCAGGGGTTACTTGGAGAGTGTGGCTTCAAATCAAAATACTCAACTACTATCTATTGTGATAATCATAGTACCATTTGAATCTGCAATGATCCAGTTCAGAAGCAGAGAACCAAACACATTGAGATCCATATGCACTATATCAGACAGCTTGTGCATGATGGCACCATTCACCTACTCTTATGTTCAACTTCAGAACAAGTAGCTGATATCTTCACCAAATTTTTTTGTGAGAATACATTCAGCAATATCAAATCACTGTTGGGGATTGCTGATCATGCTGTGAAGCATGAGTGATGACAAGATTTCCAAATTTTGTTTTACATTCCATATTTAAGGGAGGATTTTTCCCACTGGGTTTTTGCCTCTTTCCTTGGTTAAATGGACATGTAGTATGTAAAGGGTGAATAAGCCTTGTTTCTAGGCCCTATAATTTTCTGATATTTTACTCATAATTCAGGCTTAAGGGGGGGTTTTAGAATAATCAACCCATAGTTATCTACCTTAGACATTAATTAATCCAATTTTTGTCTTATTTTCCTAGTTTCCATATTCCACCTTATGCAAGTTGTCCTCCACACATCCACATCCTCCACTTTTTTCTCCTATGAAAAGCATATATGAGTTGTCCTTCCATCCACTCTTAGCTTGCCTAATTTATTTTTCCAATTCGTGAGCTCCTAGACAGTTTTGGAAACTGCTTTATGCACCTATGGGGGATTTGCTTAGATTTAGTAAGCCTGCTTTTGACTAGATTTGAATGGCATCTTCAGGCATTCGAATCCCTCATGTAATTATTTATTGCGGCAGCCTGTGAATTCACAAGGTTGGATATTGTACACTTATTCAATACAGATTAGTGTTCAGCTCCATATTTAGTCTCTTTTGTGAGTAATTTGCATGTGTAATTGGAAATTGTTGTGAGTGTAATTGTTCTAACACCTGAGTTAAATTTCCACAATTGGAAGCCCAATATGAGCGCATACTTGAAGAGGCAATGTATCTTTAATCTCTCCATTGGTGCATTAAGCGAACCTGAGTCTTGTGAAGAGAAGATTGAATTGATTAATAATTGTGATAGATCTCATGGAATTATGTGTTTGGGAATGTCTTCAAATATTCATCATCTCATAGATTCTATTGAATATCCATTTGAGATTTGGAACAATTTGGACAAATATTTTGGTGTGCTAAAAGTAGAAGATGAAGCATGGAGGGAAGCCAACATCTCCTCATGTGATCTCCCTCAAGATGTCTGGGCCTATACATTCTCTTATGAAGTTATTCGTGATGAATAAGTGTTATAGCTGATTTTACCACTCCAGGTGAATCACGCTTGTATGGCCTTTCCCTTGTCCCTGTGCAGACTTCTTAGACCCCTTGGACCATTTTTTGTCCGTTGATGTTTCCTTGACCATCCATATAAACATGTGAAAATTCATATATGTGACTTTTAAACCCTTAATCACGTATATACGCGGGTTTGACCACTAAAACCGCGTACATTAGGATGTGTGCATAATCCAAATCCTTTTGGAGTTTTCCTTGACATGGATCCGACTCACTCGATTCCTAGCCTTCCCTATGCCTTGAGATCGCTCAGATTTGACCTTTCATTACCCATTTGAAAAGATATATAAGGAACTCTTTGGTATATTGAAGGCATAAGAGAGAATTGAGAGCAAAGAAACTATAGTCCATTGTTGTTGGAACTTATGCTTGAGTCTGCATCCCTTTGTCCCTAGGAGCACTTTTGTGTTCTTCCCAAGCTTGTCTTTTGCTTGTGAGCTTGCTATTGAGAGATGGAGGATTGAAGTGGTGGAGACCCAAGTGGGTGATTCAGTTTCTCTGATTCGTAGACGTGTCGACAGAGGTTGTATCCATTGTAATCTCTGATTTTATATTAATAAAAATATCTTTCCTGTCCAATAATGTATGTTTGAATGAATATTTTATCCATGGGATGATTTCAAATGTTTATACATTGTTGATTATATATGCTAGAATAGATCTAACACCAATATATATAGTATGCTTGTATTGTTTACTTGTTGTTGAGGAAGTAATCTATCAATTCAAGCTGAAGTTGGAAATCTCAACGAGGATCTACTTCAACCATCTGGAATAAGGTACGAGGTCTGATCCTTTAGTGTTAGACATTTAATTTCTATTGCATATTGGAAAGGATTTATTTATGGAGTCAAGCTGTCTGTTGTGGTACCCCAAGCCATAGGAATTTCTCTCCGTAACAGAATTGGTGACTCTGCTGGGGACATTCCTTGTTTTTGTTTGGGGTGTTGGGGCACAATGTGCTTGATATTATTGACTTGCTCTTTGTTTCTCCTTATTTCTGGGTTGCATTTTATAGTATGTTCATCCATTGATACTCCCCTTTATTGGTTTGAACCTTGGCCTGCTTTTTATCACTGCCTTCTCTGTATACGCATGTTTTTGGCCAAAAGTTGCGTACATACATGGATTTTTGGCCAAAAGTCGTGTATACATGCAGGTTTTTGGCCAAAATTAGTGTATACATGCAGCTTTTTGGCCAAAAGTTGTGTATATATGCAGTTGTTCTTTAAATAGTCACGTACATCCTCCCTTTTAGTGAGTTTGATGTTGTGGGAATTTATTGGGTGGGTTGTGAGTGTGGTTGGGTCTTCCTTGGGTCTGATGTTGTCTGTTGGATGCTTCTTTTGTGACCAGAGACCAATTTTTCATTGTTTTTTATTTGAAAGTGGTTTTAGTCATTTTTCCTTTTCATTTTTCCATTAGTGCATTACTCTTTTTGTCTCGGTGTCTTGCTGGGCTTGTGTTTTATACTTGCTGTAGAGACTGAGAGTTTTAGATGATTTTTATTGCATTTTTCATTCTTTTATATTGAAAAATACAAAGTAATTGCACTCTTAGTTGCATATTAGATATGGATTTGAGGAGGTACTTGCATGGGATTGCTTGGATGAGAGTTGTGTTTAGGCTTTCATATAGGAAGGATTGCATTGGCATTTGGAAAGGAATATATATTTATGCATCTCATGTAGTGGCATACCCTATTATTCATTTGACAAAGATTGCACTTAGCATTGTTTGTTATGGTGTGCATATTTATTTCACTGTTGAGTCATAATGTCATTAGTTGCACGGTCATTTCCCTTTGACTAATTACAGCCAATTAAAATCAACGTTTAAATTAAAATGAACTACACTATTTTATTTGATAGGATTCACCAACAAGATTAGGTTTTAGGGTCTTGGAATAGTTCATTCTAAGTAAATTCTCCAAGACCACTAAACAACAACATGTATGTGTCTGTCCAGGTGAGAGTGTGAAATTCCTTGGTATAATTGGTGTTTCTTGGGATCCTCCTCTCAAAAGGGAGTTAAGCACGACGCACTGTGAGCAGTTATTGATTGGGATGGACCCTATTCATAACTGAGTAGCATGGAAGATATTTCCAGGATTGTATTCGTATCTAGGGGCTCTTTCGAGAGTTTTGGGCTTTGCTACCCTGCCCATACGGTCAATCCCGCCTGCGACTGTCTGCCTGAGCATTGATTATATTGAGGTGACCTTAGTTGCCTTACCTAGGTTATCGAGGGGGTACTTCGCAGAGGCTATTCTGTAGGTATCTTGGCCAGGTAGGGGTCAGACAGCACATTCGCTATATGCGTTGAAGCTGAGGGCCACTATAATTGGTTACATACCTCTACTTGTAGTGTATGGGGGTTTTGAACCTCTCCTAGGTGAGACATACCTACTGCATTTGGGAGCTCACATATCCTCCCCTTGGTTTGCTTGTATTTTGGTTGTAGATTTTCTTAGGAGTGTGATGTTTGTGCACTAATTGGCCTTTGGGATCGTGGTTACTTGAGTATATTTATGCTCTCTTGAGTTCGGGTCCTTTTATTTTTGACATGCCTGATATCCTATCACCCATCCTTGGTGTTATAGCTCAAAATGACACATCTCTGCCTATAACCACTTTCCCATGATTTCGTCGCATGTCGGCACTTCATGAAAGTCACTGAAAAAACACCTATCTTGGAGGACCCATATATTTAGTTATGTAACTTCGTTTGACCTCATTTCTACACTCTTGGAAAGGTATTTCAGTTAGCTAAAACTTTCCAGAAGACACCAAAGTCTGACAATGCCCAGAAATATCTTAAAAATGCATTTTTTGTGTATTCGTGACTCTCCTTATGTGCAACTCGCAAATCACTCGCGACTCTTGTGTTTTACAAGTCGTGAATGCATATATTCGCGGGTTGCTCTTGTGCAAACTCGCGGATCATTCACGGATTGTTCTCCTTCATAGTCATGAATATGTCTCTTAACATTAAAACATAAAAACACGCCTTTTGAGTTAGTTTGGGTAGTTATGCAACTGACTCCTTCAGTTGTAACCACTTTGGCTTCACCCCTAACTCTTCTTTATCATATAAATAGAGGTAGGGATTTCCATGAAAGGGGACTTGAATTTATGCATTGTTATGCTGGAGGAATCGGGACTCTCTTTACCCACACCTTTGTCCTGGAGGTCTTCCCCTTGTGTTGCAGAGTTTGGAGGATGAGTTCTTTGGAGAAGAGAAGCAGCAGAACCAGATCAAGGTTTTGTGAGGTGCCAAACTTGAAGAGAAGGTATACTTGTACTTGTTTTCAAGATTAATCAAGATGTGATGTCCTTCTTCTTCCAAAATCATTGTTCAATGTGTGATTGAATCTTTGTTTATGATCAGATTATGATGTTAATCAGATTATTATTTCAGATTTATTTGATTATCATTTCTTTATATGTGGTCATAATGGTTTGAGGAAGGTACAATTTGTTTTGCAGGTCTCTTGGAGCGAGAGGAGCAAGAAGAGGATTGAAGAGAAAGCTTGGACCAGCCTTCAGTTAATCAAGTGTGGACCTTTCTCATCTCTGATCTTGCTTATATATGCTTGCTGAACATTGTGCATCTCTCTTTCAACCCCAGTACGTTGATGGCCTCTTAAACCCTAGCCATAGGACATTTTCCTTTACAACACTTTGTCCTAGTACGGACCCTGGTGTCAAACTTGGGGGCATCACAGCCCTTTGCTGTGCTCATAGATTTGGGAATGGTCATTTTCCACCCTCTACTCCATTTGTGGAGGATGTCGACTCCATTCTCTGGGTCTTTACACCAGTGGTCACCCTCATGGGGGTGGTAGTGGATGCGTGAATGTTGGGTCTACACCTTACTTTCCTTTTTATGTCCCATCATTCACTACATTATTTCCTTTGGGTGCAGTTGTCATGATCATTCCTCGCTATATCCTATAGTTTGGATTCTTTATTGACTATTTTGGGTTGTTTTGGACTAATATGCTTGTCATGTAGGGTCTAGTTTTTGTACACTCTCTCCGAGGTTTCGACCCGTTCGTGCCTGGACACAGTCACAGGTATCATGTCTAAACTGGCATATATGTTAGGATTTCACATCCGCTTTCATTTTGCATGAACTTATGACTGTTTCATTATATCCTTAGGTACGAACCCACTCTATTATGTCACAGAACCTTCTTGTTGTTTTAAGAGTGGCATGGTATGAGTGGTAGAGCTTGACCTTACATGGGTACCCTAGTTAGTGCTTTATTTGCATTTGGTTCCCATGCTGACATTTTGTCCCTTAGGGTGTGGGAGTCCATTTTATAGTATTGCCATGACATTTCGCAAGAGCCTCATACTCCTCTTGATCTTTTGCTGGCCTATTTCCCTCAAGACTCCCATATGTCAAGTTGTAATTGCATTTTCATGAGCTTTTCCTGCCTTATTGAACTTTATGCCGACTTATTTGAAATTGCATTTCAAACATATAGCTCGAGCTTGTCTCATGTCTAGCCATGCAGAGCCATTTTATATATCCTTTGCAGCTTGATTCCCTTTTTACCGAGAGGGTATTTTCCCCCGAGTGTCGCTATCCTACACATGTATCCTTGCATTGAGCATAGGTATGTTCCACTGCTTGGAACTAGTTTGTTGGACCCTATGATACTCGTCTCCTCCCAGTCTGTAACTATAAAGTCATTTTATTCTTTTTCAAGGTTTTTAAATATTTGAAAAAGTCCAAAAAAACCAAAAAACCAAAAAGCCAGACAAGGAAAGATGTTATCTTTGGCAACTGTCGAGTCATATCACCTTCAAATAGAGCACTGTATATCACATCCATTGGTTGGGTTTATATTTTGACTTTAGGAGCTGTACTCGTTTATCTGAGTTTATCTCCATCGACTGGTTAAGCTTCAAGTCCCCATGGAGCCTCTGTCGATGCCTCCTGTTTCACAGAGATGTCCCAGTTTGTATATCGAGTCTATGCTGCCTTTATTCAGTCACCATATGACGTTATGCTCTTGTTCGAAGGAATTTGAAACCCGAGTCCTCCATTCCTTAGTTATATTGACTTTGCATGTCGGCTATTCCCGGTACAGTTACTGGTTCATGCACCTTATGATCAAGTTCTTCCACATTATACATCTTTGCTGAGTACCTCGTGTTGGATGATAGGGGATGCCTCAATGCCATCCTTCTAGCAAATTTCATCCCATCAACTTCAGATCATTTATTCTGGGATTGGAATCTAGAGTCATTTTGAGTGCCTTGAGACTTGTAGTTATCAGTGGTAGGTTCTCTTGCCATCGACAGTATTTGGGAATACATCAATGTCCCCTGATCAATGGATCATGTCAAGTGTTCGACCTCAATTCATTTATTCACACTTGTTAGTTTTCACTCTAGTACCTTGATTCCCATTTTCATTATCGGTGGGTGATCTCGCATCTCTTAACGATATACATCAATGACCGATAAACAGACGATGGAATATTATTTTTGACCTCGACACTTCTATTCACATAGTAGGACATGTACTCGTAGTGGTTTGTGTAGAAGACGTTCCAGATTGGTGGCATCTCTTATATGCTACCTCCTTGATCGTGCCAATGTTCATGAGATTTCAGCTCTTGTGACTTGATTCCAGTATATGTCAGACATTTCCACCCATTATGGAGATCTTGATCCATTATAGAGATCATGGTTCTTTGTATATCTTCATCATGGAGATTCTGATTTATGTATATTGTATGTGGCAATGACCACTTATGTGATATCTTGTATCATGCCTATTCATGGCCATTGTACTCTTATGTATCTGGGACTACTATATGTATTTGCAGTATGTGCAGAGTTGTATCATTGTACTGTGCTGATTGGGTGGCTTTTCTTCCATTTGGGATCCTTCATCACTCCACTTATGGGATGGACTTATAATGTATTTCGGCCATCGTATGACCCCTCTGACCTCACACATTAGGGGACATCTGTTATAGCTGATTTTACCACTCTAGGTGAATCACACTTGTATGGCATTTCCCATGTCCCTCTGCAGACTCCTTAGACCCCTTGGACCATTTTTTGTCCTTTGATGTTTCCTTGACCATCCCTATAAACATGTGAAAATTCATATACGTGACTTTTGAACCCTTAATCGCATATATACACAGGTTTTACCACTAAAACCATGTACATCGGTATGTGTGCATAATCCAAATCCTTTTGGAGTTTTCCTTGACATGGATCTGACTCACTTGACTCCTGTCCTTCCCTATGCCTTGAGATCACTCAGATTCGACCTTTCATTACCCCTTTGAAAAGCTATATAAGAAATTCTTTGGTACATTGAAGGCATAAGAGAGAGTTGAGAGAAAAAAAACTATAGTCCATTGTTGTCGGAACTTATGCTTGAGTCTGCATCCCTTTGTCCCTTGGAGCACTTTTGTGTTCTTCCCAAGCTTGCCTTTTTCTTGTGAGCTTTCTATTGAGAGATGGAGGATTGAAGTGGTGGAGACCCAAGTGGGGGATTCAGTTTCTTCGATTTGCAGACATGCCTACAAACGTTGTATCCATTGTAATCTCTGATTTTATATTAATAGAAATATCTTTTCCTGGCCAATAATGTATGTTTGAATGAATATTTTATCCACGGGATGATTTCAAATGTTTATACATTGTTGATTATATATGCTAGAATAGATCTAACACTAATATATATAGTATGCTTGTATTGTTTACTTGTTGTTGAGGAAGTAATCTATCAATTCAAGCTGAAGTTGGAAAGCTCAACGGGGATCTACTTCAACCATCTGGAATAAGGTACAAGGTCTGATCCTTTAGTGTTAGACATTTAATTTCTATTGCATATTGGAAAGTATTGATTTCTGGAGTCAAGTTGTCTGTTGTGGTACCCCAAGCCATAGGAATTTCTCTCTGTAACAATAAGTCTCTTATACAGTTCATGTTGTTACTACTCTCTTTGATTTGAATGCTTCCTCCTTCAATCAAGAAGCAAATATTGAAGAGCCATCGTTTTCTATGTCTCTTGAACGTGATTCTTGTTCTTATGATACTAGTGATGAAAAATAAGTAACATATGGAGCTGATATTGATATTTATGATAATCCATTCTCCCATTCATTGTTCTCTATATATCCTATCTTATATTCTGAGATCTATGTTCCTGATCCTTCACACTTTGTGCATAACTTTCTCATTGATAGTGCATAGCCTAGTGACTTTCAGGATGTTTTCTTAGCCATATCAAGTCCTATTAGTGTCTTTCCACTTAACTTACTTGATCTCATGTGCTTCTGCATCTCCTCCTTTGTTCTTGGCATCAATACTCAGAGCCTCTTTGAATATTTTGAACATCTCCTTCCTTCCTCCTTACTTCTACCACAGAGGATTCTTTACCAGTGTATTCCCATGAGTCTACTGATATTCTTGTATATGATATTTTGGATTATTTGGAAGATATATCAACCCATGGAGCCCATGCATTCACACTCTCTGATTCTATGGCTTATCTATGTTCCTACATGATCACTTGCACTCATCCTCTCTATGTAAATGAATTTGGAGACCTCATGCATTCGCTTGGACTTTTATTTCACCTATATGGAGTAGATTTCATCTCTATTGGTTTGAAGTTCAAGTAATCATTGGATCTTAGTTGTTCTACATGGTCCTAGTTTCCATCATGTAGCTTCCCTTGATCCAGGTGAGTAGATTTCTCTTCTTCCCAAGAAGAGGATTCCTCTAGACATCATCATTTCGTCTGGAGCGGTATCAAAAAAAAATTTGGTTTTCCACTCTGTCCTATGTTGAGGGAGGATTTTCCCCATGTGGTTTTGCATATTTCCTCAACTTTTTTGGACATAAAAATTGTTAAAGGGTGACCATAGCCTTGTTGTTGGGCCCTATATGCATTCGTATGCATCTATATTTTTTACATACCATCATAAAGTCAGAATTAAAGGGGGGTGTTGGAATATATTAAACCCACTCATAACTTAGGATAAAATGTTTAATCATTATTTGATTAAATTCCTACCCACTAGTTAATTAGTTGGAATCCACTTGCACCTTAAAGTCAACACATGCCGTCTATACCCCAGGAATGCTTTATTTCTTATTCTGGCAGAACAGGATTTGAGCCCAAAATCCGACGATAGAATCCAACGACATTCGGTGTAAAGTATGTTCTTGTCGGATTTCAATGATGAAAATTATTGTACCTTCCGATTTCCTTAAGCATCGTCGGTTTTCTGACTTCCATCATCGTAGGTTTTTCGATGACACTTTTCAACACTAGTGTGTCCGATTTGCGACACTAGTGCGTTGGCTTTGTGACACTAGTGTGTTAGATTTGCGACAACACTTAAAGGCTGATTCGTCGAATTTGCAACAACCTTACGGAATTTTTCAAATAATATAAAGACATACTTTAAAAATTATAAAGCCATAATTCCAACAGTAAGTAGGTTCATATCGTCAGATATTTGACGACTTCCGAATTGTAAATATAAACATTCTTAAACATTTCGACATGTTTTCTATAGAAACGATGGATGGTTTGTGGAAATTATTTATTCCTCGATGAACGGTTTGAGGAATTGTTTTATTCTTCGACGATCGGTTTGGGGAATTTTGTTTTCTTTGACGGACAGTTTGTGAGAATTTTTTTATTCTTCGACAAACCTATGTTTGAGAAAATTGTGATGCATGGAACTTATTTTTTAAATATTTTCCATAGAAGTTTCTGACAAAAAGTCAAATAGCAATATTCCTGATCGAAATGAACAAAATCGACAATTTCTTGCTAAACTATGGGATGCAGCGAAATGAAGGGGTGATGGGAAATGTTATTGTCCATGTAGTCAATGCAGGGGATTTAAGAGGAGAAAAATATCGATCACAACAGCCACAAAACATTATAGGGAATGTGGACACGCTGAGGGGTGGAATGAATACTGTCCATTTATAGGTTTAGCATTATTATTTTTTTAAATATTTTTTTGATTTGCTAAATGTATGTATTATTTTATTATTTCCTATATTAACTATTAAATTTTGATGTATTCATGTATTTATAAAGGAAATACATCCTACAGAATATCATCCAGAGGAATTTCTTTCATAACAAGTACCGGAGGATCATGGAGCGTCTATATTTAATGGAGAACAAGTGATTGATCATATTGAAGAAGATGATCATACTGATAACGTAGTTGAATATGATGGTACAAATACATTGATCCATGATTCATTTAATGTTATAATGGATGATAACAATGAAAATGATAATTAAAATATTGATGACTTTGTTGATGTTCACGATATACCTCTTCTCGAGAAGGCATACGAACCCCTGTATGAAGGCTCGAAAAAAAATATTTTCTCTGCTATATTTTTATAATGAACTTGAAGGTTATGAATGGTGTTTCAAACATATCAATCACATGGATTCTAAGGTATGTAAAATAATCCATCACATATATATGGTCATGAGAAAGTTTATCTTTATTACTCCAATAATTGTATTGTTAATTGATAATTCAAATTAATACGGATGAAGTGTGTTTCGTTAATATTATTTATATATTATATTAACTCCATTTTTATTTTTATTTGATGTAGCTTGAAAGATGAATTTTTCTTACCACCATCAAATATTTTACCTCACACATATTGTGATTTATCTTCCATCATGAAAGAGATTGGAATTATTACAAAGCAATTCATGCATGCCCCGATGACCATGTTATATATTATAATCAGCATGAATTTGCAACAGAATGTCTGGAATGTCATATAAGTAGATATCACACAGATCAAGTAACAAAAAAGGTGCCTAACAAGGTTCTTCGTTATATTCCCATCATTCCACATTTGCAACAACTGTTTAGGTGCAAAAATATAGCACAATTTATGGATTACCATGCTAGGAACTGAAGTTAAGATGATTTTATTCGAATGACTACAAATGGTTCTGCCTTTAGAGATATGGAGGAAAAGTGGCCTCAATTTAAAGAAGAACCCCGTAATCTTAGAATTTCTTTGGAGGCAGATGGTGTTAATCCATTTTCACAGATGAAATCCATTTACACAGTGTGGCCTATTTTTTTCATCAACAATAAAATTCCTCCATGGTTGTCAATAAAGAGGGAGCACATAATGTTGATGTATTTGTAACTTCAGAATGTATTCACTTGTATATTTCATGCATTGTACCCCGATTTTTATTCCAGGAAGTATCTATAATGTAATTGAGTCATGTCATGCCTTGATGTTCTGATCGGGAGGTTCTATAACGTAAACAAGTCATGTCAAGTCATTGTGGGTAACCCTCCTATTGTTCAAGGGTTAAAGTCCTCATAGTTGTGGGGCCCTAGGGTTATTAGACTCTCCTAGAGAACTCGGCCCTAGTGAGTCATTGTCAAGTCAGGAATTAGTATAAATAGAGAGTGAGCCTCTTTATTTATCACACACTCACTTACACTCAGTTGTAGCGCATAGTTGAGGAAGAAGAAGTTGTTGGGGCTAGAGAGAAAGAGGCTACTACTGTCGAGATATCATCTTACTATTTTTCGGGCTTTGTTATTGGTGCTAATTCTATCTCTGAGGAAGTTGTGGGGTTTTCTCCTTTATGGTTTCCTCAAGGAAAATATTTATATTAATTGTCTTATGTGTTTGATTTTTGTGCTTGTTACTCTCTCAGTTAAGATCCTAAGTTAATGCTAGCTTAAATGATAAAAATCTAACATGGTATCAGAGCTAACCTGAGAAGAAGACACTATGCAGCTGTGAAAACTAGGGCTTCCTAATTTTTGGATCTCTCTCGATAGATTTTCAGCAAAATAAGGTTGCGCTAACTCTCCTCCCCAGGGTGCATCTTTCTGTTGAAGTAGAACCTGATTCTGAGCATTTTCAATTTTTGAACCAACACTACTGCCGAAAATTAGGGATTTCCATAGAAGTGTAATTTTTGAGTGAGCCCAAGCCTGGATTGATATCCTCCTCAAAATCAAATTTTAGAGATCAATATCAAAGCTTTTGGTTGGACAATACTCCGGGAAGCTCAAACCCTAATCTACTCCTGAACCAGCACTGCAGAAATTCAGCTCCAGATCCAAATCCAACATCTTAACCTAGTAAGATATAAATATTTTGCATTTCCATTTGAGGTTCTCAGTTAAGATGTCTCATCATACCAAGCTTGATGAAAACCTTGAGGGGGATGATAAATTCCAAGCCTGGAAGTATAGGATCTCCCTGGTCCTTGAAGAAAATGAGTTGGACTCCTACATCAATGAGGAGATTCCAATTCCAGAGGGAGATGAGGCTAAGGCCTTACACAAGAAGAAGTTGGTTATGGCTAAGAGGATTATCACTAATTCAATCAAGGATCACCTCATACCATAGGTGTCCTCCCTTAAGACACCTAAAGCTATGTTTGATGCCCTAACCAAACTATTTGAGGAAAATAACATAAACCGGAAGATGACCTTGAGGAACCAGTTGAAGAATGTGAAGATCTAGAATACGGAGACCATACAGTCATACTTCACAAGGGTCTCCCAGATCAAAGAACAACTTGAAGCAGTGGATGAAGAAGTGGAGAATGCAGAAATTATAATGACCACCTTGAATGGTCTCCCTAGGAAATGGGACTCATTCATTCAAGGGATCTATGCCAGAAATAAGTTAGTCAAGTTCAGCAGACTATGGGAATAATTCTCTCAAGAAGAAGCTCGGATAGCAGCCTGAGAAGAAAATATGGGAAGTGAAGATCAAGCTCTCACAGTACAATCAAAGAAAACTAGAACAAGCCACTACAGAGGTAAGCACTCTCACGAAAGGAGTAACTTTAGAAATACTAGAGATATGTCTAAGTAAAGTTTCTATACATGCAATGAAAGAGGACACTTTGCTAGATATTTTCATAGAAACAAAAGTAGCTCTCACAAGAAGAAGGGAAACAAGAGAAGACATCATGCTCATGCTGCAGAGGATGATGAACTTTCCACAAAGAGAACCAGACAAGACAGTGATGAAGAATATGTTTTGATATATACTCTCATGGGAACTATCACACATGGTAGCGATGATTGGATTATAGACAATGGTGTTGCAAAACATATGACAGGATTCAAGGAATCCTTTGTGAAACTATCTGAACATGAATCACCTCACAAGGTGAAACTTGGAGATGACTACCAGTATCCAATAAAAGGTAGTGGTGAGTCTGCATATAAGATAGACTCTGGAAATTCTATCAAGATAAAAGATGTATTGTTTGTACCTGGACTAAACAAGAACCTCCGCTCCATATCTGCATTGGATGCAAAAGGAATGAGGGTTGCATTTGTAGATGTCCAAGTTCTCATTTGGCCAAAGGGAAAGTATATTGATGATGTAGGAGTGATTGGGGAACAAGAAGGAGGGCTATACAAATTGAAGGGCCAAACAGAACAAGCTTTGGTTCATGACTCGGTAGAACCAAATGAGCTTTGGCATATAAGGATTTCACATGCGCATTACAGAGCACTACCACCTACAAGTAAAGCTGTTGAAGGTCTCCCAGAAATGCAGACAAAACATGAAGGTGTATGCAAAGGATGTGAGAAAGGGAAGAACATAAAGGAGACATTTCCAAGAAGTGAGAACAAAGCAAAAGGAATATTTGAAATCATCCACTCTGATGTATGCGGTCCGATGTCATCCAGTTCACTAAGCAGGTATGTGTACTATGTTTATTTTATTGATGATTTTTCTAGAAAGACATGGATATACTTTATGAAGAACAAAGATGAAGTATTCAGAAAGTTCAAGGAATTCAAAGCCTTGATCGAAAACCACACTGAAAAGAAGATCAAGACCTTTTGATCAGATAATGGTAGAGAATTCACATCAAATGAATTCAAAGAGATATGCAAAGACTCGGGGATTAAGAGGGAGTTATCCACTCCATATAATACACAACAGAATGGGATTGCAGAAAGAAAGAATAGAATGATTGTGGAAGCAGCAAGGGCCATGATTCATGATCAAGATCTTCCCATGCATCTATGGGCAGAAGCTGCCAGAACAGTGGTATATGTACAAAATCGTACTCCACATAGAGTACTCGAGAACAAGACAATTGAAGAAGTATTCTCTGGCAAGAAACTAGAAGTCAGCCATCTCAAAATATTTAGTTGTCCTATATACATACACATTTTGAAAGAAAAGAGGATGAAGTTAGATCCTTCAGGAAAGAAGGGTATATTTGTGGGATACTCTGAAATCTCGAAGGCTTACAGAATATACTTCCTAGGATTCAAGATCGACATCAGTAGAGTTGTAACATTTGACAAAGATTCATCCTACATCAAATCCAGGAAGAGACCAACTGAAGAATCTGAAGAAACAGAAGCACCTAGAATTCATGATACAACCATGAATGAAGAAATTCAAGAAGAAGATCGAGAATTAGAAGAACCTTAAGAACTTGTGGATCCACCTCAAGAGAAGAATCTTGACAAGAGGAAACCTGCTTGGGTACGTTAAATTATTCAAGGTGTAGAAAGATATGGAGCTTCAAAAGAAACACATAGAGGAAGGAAGAGAACTAGGTCCTACTCTAGTTATGTAGCCCTACTATGTGACATTATTGATAAAGAACCTTCCAACTATGAAGAAACAATAGAAAGAAAAGAATGGAAGGATGCTATGATTGAAGAGTATCAATCGATCATGAAGAATGATGTTTGGGATGTGGTCCCAAGACCAGAAGGGAAGTTGATTGTAACTTCTGAATGGATATACAAGATCATGCATGTTGCAAATGGTAGCATAGAGAAATTTAAAGCAAGATTCATGGCTCATGGCTTCTCCTAGAAATAAGAAATAGATTATGAAGAAACTTTTTCACCTGTAGCCAGATACACTTCCATCAAATCGGTACTTGCTCTGGCTATAGTGATGAAATGGAATATACACTAGATGGATGTCAAGACTGCTTTCTTGAATGTTGTAATGGAAGAGGAAGTGTATGCGGAGCATCCACTCAGTTTTGAGACACATGACATGCAGTCTCAAGTGTGTAGATTGAAGAAATCCCTATACAATTTGAAACAAGCACCCAGGACATGGTATGGCAGAATTGATGGCTTTCTATCCAATTTGGGATTTACCAAAAGTAAAGCAGATTCCAACCTTTACTACAAGGTTGAAAAAGGTAACCCAGTGATACTCCTACTATATGTGGATGATATATTTTTAATAGTTATGGATGGCTTGATTGTTGATACGAAGAGAAAGCTTGTTTCCAAGTTTGAAATGAAAGACTTGGGTATGATGCATTTTTTTCTAGGCATGGAGGTGTGGTAGAATACAGATGGAATCTTCCTCAGACAAGGGAAGTATGCAGTAGAGATCCTGAAGAGGTTTGGGATGATGGACTGCAAGGCCATAAGCACACCTATGGAATCGAACCTGAAGCTATTGAGTGATGCTTCATGAGAAGCGGTTGATGCCATGATGTATTATCAGATGATTGGGTCCTTGTTGTACCTGACGAACATGAGACCAGATATTTGCTTTGCTATGAACACCTTGAGCCAGTTCCTGACAAATCTGAGACATCTTCATTTGATTGCTGCAAAGCAAATTTTGAGGTACCTAAAGGGTACAATTGATTATGGGCTCAAGTACAAGGCAAATCAGAAGATTAACCTAGAGGGTTATGTTGATTCAGATTGGGCAGGTAGTGCCATTGATAGGAAGAGAACTTTAGGATGCTGCTTCAATATGGGATCAGGTATGATCTCTTGGTTTAGTAGGAAGTAGTCTTGTGTGGCACTGAGTACAGCTGAATCAGAGTATGACGCAGCTTGTTTAGCTAGTTACGAGGTAGTGTGGCTGAGAAAGCTACCGTCTGATTTATTTGATCTCCAGTTGGATGTATTGCGACAACCAGAGTTGTGTGAAGTTGTTAGAGAAACTAGTGTTCCATGACAAGTCGAAGCATATCGATATCAAGTATCACTATATCAGGGATATGGCGCAGAGAGGAGCAATGAAGCTCCAATATGTTGCGATGGATGAACAAATAGTTGATGTGTTGAGGAAGCCATTGGCCAGAGTGAAGTTTGAATACTTCAAGGAGAAGCTTGGTGTTATCCAGATCGAGGTTCCCTCCAAGGGTAAATGATGAGACCTAGATCCATTCTGACATGGTGAGAGGATTAGGTTCCTTCCATGGTCAGATGTAAGGGCTGAGCCATTCTGTCATGGTGAGAGGATTGGTTCCTTCCATGTCAGATGTGAGTGTTGAGACATTCTGATGTGACTGTAGGATTGGTTCCTACATGATCAGATATAAGTGTTGAATGCCATTCTCGTAATGGAGGCACTTTATTACCAGGAATACTCAAGTTGGTGCTGAGTTTTCGTTCTCTAGGAGAATGGAGGCATCTGGTTAGTTACCAAGAATACTTAGTTTGGGACCGAGGGCCATTCTAATATGACTAAGGGATGTAGTCTCACATGATTAGATATAAGTGCAGGGCCATTTTGATTTTATTAAGGGATGTGTTCCCACTTGATCATATATAAGGGTTGATGCCATTCTCTAGGAGAATGGAGGCACCTGGTCAGTTACCAGGAATCCTGAGTCTAGGACTGAGATCCATTCTGATGCGGTGTGTTCGCACATGGTCAGATGTAAGTGTAGTGCCCTTACATGAAGATGAAGACAACTTGAATATAAAGGTGATGAGATGATCTAGTCATTACAGAGAAGAAGACCAGTGCTAAAAATTGTGTCGAAAGAATACCTTCCTAGTTAAGAGGGAGTGTTGATGTATTTGTAACTTTGGAATGTATTCACTTGTATATTTCATGTATTGTACCCCGATGTTTATTATGGGAAGTATCTATAATGTAATTGAGTCATGTCATGCCTTTATGTTTCGATCGGGAGGTTCTATAATGTAAACAAGTCATGTCAAGTCATTGTGGGTAACCCTCTTATTGTTCAAGGGTTAAAGTCCCCGTAGTTGCGGGGCTCTAGGGTTATTAGACTCTCCTAGAGAAGTCAGCCCTAGTGAGTCATTGTCAAGTCAGGAATTAGTATAAATAGAGAGTGAAACTCTCTATTTATCACACACTCACTCTTACTCAATTGTAGCGCATAGATGAGGAAGAAGAAGTTGTTGGGGATAGAGAGAAAGAGGCTATTGCTGTCGAGATATCATCTTATTGGTTTCGGGGCTTTGTTATTGGTGCCGATTCTATCTCTGAGGAAGTTGAGGGGTTTTATCCTTTATCATTTTCCCGAAGAAAATATTTGTGTTCATTGTATTATGTGTTTGATTGTTGTGCTTGTTATTCTCTCAGTTAAGATCCTAAGTTAATGCTAGCTTAAATGATAAAAATCTAACACATAATATTGTCGATTATTATTTCAGGTATTTTGTGTCTACAAATTTTTTATTTCTAATGTAATTGTGGCATCTCATTTGTTGTATTATGTTTCCTAATGTCATAAATATATTTTTTACTTTACTCTTGTTCATGATTTATATATCCTAATGGTTCTCATAATTATATCTTTTATATGTACTTCAAATCAATTAGCTAAGTACCAAGTCAAATATATGAATGTAAATATTGAACCTCTTATAGACGAGATACTGAATTTATTGAATGGCATCACTATGTATGATGTATCTATACCAATACGACAAAGGAAATTTCAATTCCATGCAATGGTTGTATGGACAATAGGGTTAACCCAATTTTGTGGTTTGTATTTTTAAGTTCCACTTTAATTGCATTTAATTATATGAATTATTTAATATACTTTTTATATAATTATAATTGACATAGATATTCCATATCTATATATTGTAGGTCTTCAGAAAAAGGGTAAATTTACATGTCCAGTTTATGGTCCAAAGATCAAATCTCGTCGCTCAAAAATCTTAAGAAAGGAGGTGTTTGATGAGTGTAGGCATTTTCTCTCTAAGAATCATAGGTATAGAAAAATAGAAAAAATATTTTCAATGGGAAGCAAGAGACTGCATTAAAACCATGGAGAACACCTCAACTTTGGAAGATGCAATACAATAGAAATCGTCAAGCTGGTACGCATGGATCATCGTATATGAATTGTTATGTATTTTAATTTTTATAGTGATTTGTTTACTGTAGTGTCCATAATTGATTTCTGTAATTTATTTATAAAATAATATTCATGATATCCTTTGTGATCATGAAGGCATTAATGGGATTCCATGAGGAATGAAAAGTTATCCTATACAATTCAGCAGGTTGCCCTACTATGAGCACCTACAAATTGCTCATCTGTTTGATACAATTCATATTGGAAAGAATGTGACTGAAACATTATGGAGACTAATGGAGCTAAGGAGTGATAAAGATAAAACTGTGAAAGTTTGCAAAGACATTCAAGAAGGAAACCATGTAATGAAAGATGTCATTCAATTTCATAGCAACGGAGTCCAAATTAATATAAACTCAATTCAATGGATGTTTACGGAGTAGAAAAGTAATGTTGTTAAAGAAGTAATGCGAAAAAATAAATTTCCCACTGGATTTTGTGTGAACTTGAAGAATATCATAACAAAAAAGAGTGATTTTGCGGGGGTCAAAATGCATGATTGGCATGTCTTCATCAAGGTAATTATTATTGTTATGTCCATATAATTTCTTTTTTCATTTTATTGCATAAATTTGTTTTCTTGTTTGTATACTCTTAGTTTAAAAATGACGTGGTTTGTATATTGATACAGTATGTTCTACCTCTCTCTCTCCCAGACAACTTTGATGACAATTTCAAACAATTTATATATAATATTGGGAAATACATGAGGTAACAACTATCGATTAGTTTCTTGTGCTTCACGTTTCTTTAATTCTTCGTATAATTTTTTTTTTTTTGTGCACTGCTTCATGTTATGTAATTTAATGTTTTTTTGTTAATTATCGTTATTGGTTTGTGTCACGTATATATGGTTGACATCTAAACAAATACATAAAGAATATATAAAGTATTGGAGTAAAGAAAATCCTCGTATCATGTGTGAAAAGTAGAAGCATCTACCTTCAGAATTTTTCAATGCACAGGAACACTACCTCATACACCAAGTTTAGGAGATTGAATTGTGTGGACCTATGCACTCAAGGTCCATGTGGATGGTTGAGAGGCACTTGAATTTTATGAAGGGTTTGGTGATCCAACGATCATGAGCTTAGGGGTCTATGATGGAAGGATATATGGTATACCAAAACATGTTGTATGTTAGTGAATGTCTTCCTAAGTTAGCGTCAAAGCTCAATTTACATCGCATTTGTGATCCAGACTCCAATAACTATTTTGAAGGGGAGTACTTGAAGGGAAAAGGTAGATTGAGGAAGGTGAAAGGTAATTATTAGCTAGTAATGTTAATTATATCGGACATATTCTAATTGAATATTCAATTTATTGCATCAATTAAGAGCATATACTTTGTTCAGAAAATTTACATATGTCTTGAATTTTAATGTTTATTGTCATCATGCAATTGGTCGAGAGTGGGATGAGATCATATATTTATAGATAGGAGAACAAACGAGGATAAAATAATCTTCATATTCATTGTCTTCATAAATCATCATCATCATCATCATCATCATCATCATCATTGTCTTCATCATCATTGTCATCATTGTCATCATCATCATCATCATCATCATCTTCATCATCATCATCATCACCATCATCATCTTCTTCTTCATCATCACCATCTTCATCATCGTCATCACCATCATCATCATCATCATCATCATCATCACCACCATCATCATCGTCGTCGTTGTCGACATCATCATCATCGTCATCGTCATCATCATCGTCATCATCATCATCTTCTTCTTCTTCTTCTTCTTCATCATCATCATCATCATCATGATGTTAATCATTACCGTCATCATCATCATCATCTTCATCATTGTGATCATCATCATCATCATCATGTTGATCATCATCGTCTTCATCATCATCATCATCATCATCACCATCATCATCATCATCATCATCATCATGACAATCATCCTCATCATCATCATTATTATCATCATCATGATGTTCATCATCATTGTCTTCATCATCATCATCATCATCATCATCATATTCATCATCATGAACCTCATCATCATCATCATCGTTGTCATCTTCATTATAATAATCATCATCATCGTGACCCTCATCATCTTCATTGTGACCCTCATCATCATCGTCGTCAACATCATCATTATCTTCATATTCATCATCATCATCATCGTCATCTTCATCATCATCATCATCTTTATCGTCGTCGTCATCATCATCATCATCATCATCACCATCATCATCATCACCATCATCATCATCATCATCATCATCATCATGTTGATCATCATCATGTTCATCTTGATCGCCTTCATCATCATCATCAACATCATGGCCATCATCATGATCATCATCGTCATCATCATCACCATTTCCATCATCTTCATCATCATCATCACTAGCATCATCGCCATTAGCATCATCTTCATCATCATCAACATCATCATCATCATCATCATCATCATCATCATCATCATCATCATCATCATCATCATTGTCATAATCATCTTCATCATCATCATCTTCATCACCATCATCCTAATAATCGACATTGACATCTTCATCCTCATCCTCATCATAATCATCGTCATCTTCATCGTCATCGTCATCATGGCTAGCATCATGATGATGATGAGTAGTATGAGGATGAGGAGTATGAGTATGATGATGATGGAGTATGAGTATGATTTTATCTTTTGCACAATAATCTACATTTACAGTTAACACATATTAGTGTCGGAAAACATGTTTTCAACTAGGGTTTGATTTATCAAAAAGTCATTCCTCTTTTCCTAGATAAAAATATATAATTTCAATTCAAAAATGCTATGATGTGGCATGAAACTATATAGGTTATGGTAAATTTTCCCGTAATAAGGCCCAATTTAATTGAAAAATCAAGAGTAAGGTGACATAGCCATAAAAATGATAAGAGGCCTGTTTCCATGTAGACTTAGAAAACAATTAAAGACAACAACTATGTTTGAGGATTTCATGCCATGTGCATAATGGAGATAAGGGTTTGCGAATTCTACAATGAAAAAGTTGGTGGCTTGAAATTTACCCTTCTAGGAAAAGGGACCAAGAAAAATAAAACCATTTCCAACTTTACAAAGGGTTTCCACACACTTCTAAATTAATATACCTTGATGGATTAATTAGACTTAAGCCTTTAGATTTTTTTTAATGTAAGCATATGGAATGGATATATGGCACAACCTATGATACTAATCAATTAACTTATATGGGTGTTCATTTCCAATTATAACAAGTGGGATTCAATGATGAGATCCTAGTCATGATCTAATACCATTTAATAATCATTATCTAATACCATTTAATAAGATTTAATAGCTCAATTGGATTTGGGATAAACAATGACAAAAGGGAAGGAAGGAAGGAGGGAAATATTTTAACCTCCGTGAGGCTCAGAATAGCCCATGGGATAAAATCCATGAGAAGGGATAAACTATGACATAGTTGAAGTGAAGTGTGAAACAGAGGAGAAGGAATTCTGAAACAGAGGATATCTCCGCGCCATTCGAGACCACATGCTAGAAGAGGAGGAGACCCACAAATTACTGAAGGAGACCAAGATGTCTTCAGTAAGTTAAAACATTGAAAAAAAATTAATCTTTGAAAATTGATTCTCTGCAGAGCACATAAAAATTAAATTTGCTTAACTTCGCATTCACTAGGGCCGTTTGAAAAATGCATTATTTCCTTCTCTGTAGAGAAAATTGATGTTTTTTTTCTATGTATGGTTCAAATTTGTTGAGGGTTTACAAATTAAAAAAAGTATGGTTTTAATTTATTTTACAACATACAATAAATGTGTGACCCGTGAAACTGCTAATGACCCTCAACAGAATCGTATGCCTATATTCCTTGAGGAACATAGCTGGGTGAAAGCTAGCCTTGTGCTCATAGACTCATGTGTTGACTCAAACGGCTCAGCTGATTTTGTAGAGTGTTTTTTCTCTGATGATTGTTGTGGCTGGTTAACAGTTGGATTTTTTCCTACAATGTTGTTCTTATTGTTTGGGGTTTTGGAAATGCATTGGGTGAACTAGGGTTTGGGATTTCATAGCTTCCTTCATGTGAACCACAGTAGTTGAGGATTTCAAATTTCATAGAGCAGTTTAAGGGTCGTCGGTTGAAACCTTATTCAACTGGTTTAGACAGAATGGATAGTGGTAGGAAAATTAGACAATAGGTAATGGGAAAAATACAATGAACATGCAAAAAAATATAGACAATTTCATCTCCCAACATCTATCCCCAATTGAATATTTTACAGGTCCGATCTAGAACAACCTAGCAGTAGGACTCTGTTTCAATTTCCTATAGAGATAAGGAAATGAAATCAGTTCTTATCCAATCTAGGGAATCTTTCTTTGATATTCTATGTTCTGAACCCAAATTGTTCAATAAACTTGGCCCAATATCTTGATTCATATTCATCCTTGAGAGTTTCCCATAAAAGTTGATAGTGGACCCTGAGTCATATCTAGTGAGTACCCAATTCCTTTACACAATCTATGTACCTATCAACTTTGTCCAAGGCCAATCTAAATGTAGAGAGGGAAAGAGGCTACCTTTTCTCCATCTCCTTAGTAAGTGATTGTTTCATTCTCCTGATATAGAGGATGGTTTCCAACTTGTTATTAGCAATCCAACTTTAGCACAAGGATATGGATGTCATTTGTCTTCCCGTTATTAGCAATCTTGACACGTTCAGAATCAAACACTTAAGAAGGTATAAATCTCCATGCAAGCTGCAAAATGGGAGTGGTGTTGATAGTTGGGGATTATAATCATTGTTATCAGTATTGTTCTGACTATAGTGTACATGGATATTGGCTATTGTTAATTGTACAAGGGAACTGATTGAAGGACATTTAAATAAATGTAATGGTTTTAGAGAATATATTAAAATGAGAGATTGTTTTCCCTCTTTTTAAATTAATTTTGTATTGTTATATGAATGTTGTGTGATGCATAATGTTCAGTTAGCACTGTGTATTGAATTTTTTTATGTTACAATAAGATGTGAATTCTTATATAATGGAGATGTATGTTTGCACAAGCTTTTTAAAAGTTCAAATAAGTCATATTAATTCTACAATGTCCTTAATTAGCTCTCTATCATTTCACATAGGTCTAGGAAGTGATTTTGGTGAGACCTTCCTCTCCTCTAGGAGAACTGAAAACGTCAGTGCAATATACTACAATGGTACCATTTATTTGCCTCTGTGTGAGAACCTTAGTATTAATGTTTACACCAACAAATAGTTTTCTTGTCGGGATTAGTGGGAAAAGATATTTGAATATTTCATCCTACAAGAAGCCAATTGTAGGGTTGGAATACCATAAAGCTTAAGGAGTATGTCTTGTGTAGAGGACCTGTATTAGGACAATAAAAATTTGTTTGGTGTAAGTTTTCACTGAGCCTATATAAGTTTCTTAATAGGCTTGTAAAAACCCCATAATAGCAATATTGGAGGAAGAAACCTGTTTGCTACATTGTTACGAACCTAGTTACTTTGAACCATTTGGATCATTGACTGAATCAAGATGTTAAATTCTAGGTTTACAACACAATTAATGTGTACATTGTATACTTTGCAGTAGATAATAACCAATCATTTTCAAAGGAAGAATAAAACATCAAGAAAGGGCTCTAGAGGAGGATTATTAGAGAGATCCCAGTTTGGATTAAGGTTTATATGGTGGAAGTAGGATTTCTTCCATTCACTACAACCCACATGGATGAGTAAATCCTTACACCCTAAGGGAACAGTCTAGGATAGGTGATAGTAAATCCTTACACCCTATGAGTATAATCACATAGGCGATAGTTTTATTAGTGTGCAAGTTGGATCAATGGTGGGAGGAGTTAGTAGTAGATTGGGAGGGCCACCACAGCCTAGGAGGATCATACACAGTCATGTCCCAGCTACAAATAGGTCACAAAATAGGTATATCAACCCCCAAAAATTGTTAAAACCTTAAAATATGCCCTAAAAATCCCTAAAACAGACCTTCCACCAACATTCCAAGGGATTACCTTTCTTACCCTCAACACCATTTCTATGGACTTAAAAAATCCTCTCTCACTCACATTGGTCCTCGGCCCTCTTTGGTTCCAGGCTGTAACAATCTTATTCTAGGAATATATAGTTTTCAAATTCATTTTGCAGAGCGTCTCTAAACACTATCCTAAGCCTCTGCCTGCACACATAGCAAAAACAATGCTGGTTGAAGCCAACTGACAATTGATCAGATGACTGTATCATCGAGGCAACAAATAAATATGAATGTAATTCTACATTTTAAATACTTTAAAATTGTACACATGTATATCATGTAGCCGCTAATTTTTATTTTGTTATGTATTTTTTCGTTTTTATGTTTGCATTCATTATGATAATGTTGTCTACTTTTTTTGCAGGTTGATGATTGGGGAAAGTCCCCATCTTTTGATTAGATGACTAGAGGATCAGGGAAACAAGTAAACCTAAATGTAATTTTACATTCTAAATACTTATAAATTGTACACATATAAAACATGTAACATAATGTTTATTTTTGTTATGTATTTTTTAGTTTTTACATATTGTGTTCATTATGATAATGTTCTATACTTTTTTGCAGGTGGATAATCGGGGAAAGTCCACAGCTGTTGATCAGACCACACCCTCATCTAGGCATCAGGTAAACCTAGATGTAATTCTAGGAATCTATCATGATAGAAATTTTTTTGTCAATATATTTTTTTGCACAGACTATTGCTTCAAAGCCTAACCAATGTTTTATATATTTCTGTTGCAGACAGGGGATTCAGTTTATGAAACAGCAACTCAGCAGTATTTAGAGTTTGATGTCTACCAGTTGTTGAAATATAATGAAATTGGTACGTCTATAGACCCGTTGAAGGTGGTATAGAAGACCCTGGAAAAACAAAATGAGGAACTAGTTATTCTCGCATTGACAATTCCACAAACATACGAGATCAAATCAAACACTCAATTGTTGATCCAGAGATGTCGACAATTGAAAGTAAGTTCCGCAATAATAATGTAAATTCATTTAGAACTTTATAATTTATAATTTTATATGATATTGAACTTATAATACAATGGTTTGTATTTACAGGAAATTCTACATTTAAACACTGGTGGTGAAGGCGGTGTTGGTCCCAGTAACAAAACCACTCCATGTACACCGCATACTGCACCCTTTTTGTCCACTGAACAATTGGAAACACACTCTGCGACACCCCCGAGGGTAGCATAGGGTGCAACCGATGCTGATTGACCTGCAATAGATGTTGAAGAAGAAGGGGTGGATGCAGGGTTTGATACTAATGTTGATGCTGAAGAAACATTTCCTAGATTTTCTGGTGTCACTAGCACTGGTTCAATAGTGACAACATTTTTGGTGAACGATGAACTCATTCCAATAAAGATAGAGAAGATTCCAGGTAATTATAGATTGTTCAATTTAGTTTTTATAATTTATTTCTAATATACCGATAATTTGTTTTAATGTTGACTAACAATGGCATGTTTATTTTGCAAGAAATGATGTATTTTATAAAAATATAAATGATTTGTCCTTGGAGATATTTGGGCCCACCATCCACATAAGGTAGTACAGACAAAAAAAATGTTTAAAGGATGAGCTGACTAATCGGTTGGTTGGTTTGTTTGGAAAAGATACCTTCGGTACATCGAAGGTCCTACAAAAGGCTGGAAAACATATGAAGATTATCTGAGACCAATATAGGGTTCACCTAGAAAATAACCCTAGGTATGAGCACCCTCCGATGATTCCATCAAGGGATTAGAAGCCTTAGTGGAAGATGGAAAAGAGAAGGGTCTAAGAAAAGGAGGAAAGATACCACCAGGAACAGGGAATATTGAAATACATTCCACAATGTAATGGTAAGCCTTATCATTTTTAATTTTACATCGAATTTGGAACATCGACTAATGTAATTCAACACTTTATTAGGCTGTCGGACACCTCAAAGGCCACCAAATAAAGACTAAAAAAAATTGGTCAATGCAAGCTTGGGCCTAGTGGTTATTCGAATTTGGTGGCCTTAATTGTAAGTATTGAAAACCCAATATTGCATCCAAATAATATATAGAAAATTATTTTCATTTGATTCTAGCAAAAAATGTAAAATTAATGACGTCATGCAAATATGTAGGCTGACCGATTCAAATAATTTCCCGCTGAGGAAGACATGAAGCTTGGCTTCGAACATGTCTTTGACGTCATTGTTGAATGCCGAAGAAGCTTTTCTAGGCATACTACATGATCTTTTGTTGATCCATCTGGTGCACAGGTATATAAAAACTTTATAACTTAATGAAAATTTATTAATTCTTATGCAATTTATTCATTATAAAAAAATGAACATAAATTATTGCTTCTATTTTGTGCAAGAAAGTAACGATCTCGTTAATGTCGAGGATGTACACCAACCAGACGAAGATCATGCTTCGATTCCTGGTAATGAATTTATTAATATGCTACTGTTTTGTATAGATAATTGTAGATGATGAACATTAATTGTAATTCTCCACAATTCAACTGCAAAGCATGTAGATGCAGGTAACACTGAACAGGTTGAGCCTGTACAAAATAATGATGAACATATTGATGTGCCCATGCAAGGTAAAAAAACAGCTTTAATTTTTTTTAAATGAATTACCTGTATTTATAAAAATTAAAAAAATTAATGAAACATTTTGGCATTATTGCAGAAATTTATAGCCCCTCACCACAAGTTCAACCTTGCGAGAAGTCTACTAGGGAGACCGATGAGCAGATTCTGCAAGATGCGCTTCTTGCTAAATATGTAAAGAGAATAAAAGTAAAAAGGAAGTGACTGAAGAAATTTTTAATAATTCCTATTTATAATAAAAACATTTACATGGTTTTTTCCTCTATTTCATGAATGAATAGTTAAATGAATGCTTTAATGAATGGTTTATTGAATGTTTTTATCAGCGATTAACTAAATGAATGGTTTATTGAATGATTTAATCAATGGTTTAATGAATTTTTTTTCAGCTAGTGAAAGATTGAATGGTTTATTGAATGATTTAATGAATAGTTTAATGAAAGATTTTCTCAGCTATTGAGTGAAATAATTTGCAGTAAATTGTTATTTTCAAGTAGATGCATTGGGTTTGGGGAATTGAGACTGATGTGAGGGGGGGCATAAGAGCTTCCACCTTCACATGGTTGGTCCTGTTTAGTAGAAAATATTAAATTATTCTTGAAACAGAGAGGAGCTCAATGAATGGTAAGGAAGAATACATTAAAACAATTATTTCTATAATTGTAGTGTTTAAATTTTACTATTGCTATTTGACTCATCCATTGGAACTTGTTACAGATAGCGTTGAGAAACATTTTCATAGTTAAGAGGAAAAAAATGGAGTTTTGATGTGATCAATGGCCTTATATACATATTGTTTTGGTTCTCCATGTTTTCTCAGGTGATCTCTTATTAACAATTAATCTTCTTGAATAGATGAATAGTATTGTAATTTACATTGTAATAGTATCATATTTATTTAGATTGGTTTTGTTATTTTAATAAACAAACAAATATTTATTTGATGGGTCCTAACATGAAATTATTGCAACAAGAAAAAATTTGAAGTAATTTGAATGATGTTTTGAACGGTAAAGCAGAAGAAGACAGTGCAAAGCTCCACAAATCAAGGTAAGTTGTAAAAAAAAAAGTATAAATAGTGTATGCAACATATTCCTAATTCTCATACATATTTTTCTTTAGTTAAATTGATTTGTATTCCATACTTGCTCATGAACGATGTCAAAATTTGTATTTTTGTGTTTAGGCTTCAAGTAGCCATGTTTCTCATTTTATTTCATGTGATCAAATAATTTGGTATCAAAGTCTTAATATTAGGGTCTCTTTAGGGTTCTATGATTCTTCCTTCTTGGGGATATTATTCCATCCTAGAATTCTCCTTGAACTCAACTCCAAGAGGTTCAAGCAATATATAGGTGTGTTGACACCCTCCTTTTTTATTTTAGTGCATCAAAACTCAGTAAAACTATCTTTGCTTAGACTACTATTCTCATTTTTACTTTCTCTAGTTTAGTTCTATTATTTTTTCTACCTTTTTTTTGTTGGTGTATGTATGTCCATTCAATTGGTATTCTGTCCACTTTGTTCCAATAAAATCCACGAAAAGGGGCCATTGCATTGATCAAACCTGCATAATGGTTCAAAAATCAATTTTTTGGTTGTTGCATAGACCCATTATGCATTTGTAATCTACAATTTACTATTTCTTGGTGCAAAAAAATCAATTCTTGCATTCCCCATTTGTCTATGGATCTCTGCAAGTCCCCTAGTGACTCCAAATATTTTGAGAACTCCAACATTACTCAAATCCTGGTAGATCGAAAGTAGGGACAACAACGTCTCTTCATGGAAATTCTTGTTATTTAACAAGGATAACAACTTCCACAACAAAAATACTTTCAAACCAAAATTATATATATATATATATATATAGTTTTCCATTGAAAATTTCCTTGGGTAAAACCTCTAGGAAATTCTTCACATTCCAGGCATGGATGCTGGGGTAAATGTTGTCGGCAAACATGTATGACTAACCCCAAGGGCCTTGTGGATTCGATCTTATGACCTCCTTTTGACGTAGGCATGGAAATTCAAACCACTTGAATTATCCCTAGAGTTTTTGGCAGGTGCATTGGATAGAATGTTTGTAAGCCTTTGGTTTCACTTGCATCCAATAGCTATTGTGAAGACAATATTTCAATCTCTTACTATTGGTCATAGGTTTCTCTTTCATAATTTGGGGTCCATTATGGCAGAGAGAGGTATGCTTCTTTTAAAGTCAAAACAACCCCCTGTAAAGTTTTCATTTGACTGATTACTAGGACTGATGTAATCCCATAATCCCATAACCATCTTGAAATAATCCCATAAGTCCAAC
This sequence comes from Pseudotsuga menziesii, assembly GCA_001517045.1. Taxonomy (NCBI): domain Eukaryota; kingdom Viridiplantae; phylum Streptophyta; class Pinopsida; order Pinales; family Pinaceae; genus Pseudotsuga; species Pseudotsuga menziesii. The sequence goes on from LPNX010095914.1 coordinate 173,756, forward strand.
TCATCATCTCACCAATGAAGGTATCTTTAAAATATTACTTAGAAGTGAAAGGAAGTGTATCTGTGACATGGGCATGTGATAATTTTTATGAAACACATATGAAATATTTATGATCAATTTTGAGAGACCTTGCACAAGATTCAGCAAAAGAACAAGGTTCTACATTATCACCACCATGTTGATCATAATATTTGCACATGATACAAGTTCTAGGTTTACCTTCAAAAGGACAACTTGAAGATGAAAGAAAGGAAGATCAAGCTTCCAGTGTATTGTCATGTGACTGGAAAATGTGTTTTCTTTATGCAATGAAACTAGCCATGTGACCCTATATTTATCACCATAGTTGGTGCTTTAATGTGGTTTGGGATAGACGCCCTAAATACAAGTGTTCTAACTTCTATTCTCCTAGTTCATATTTCCCCCTAATCATGTTTGTAACTACACCATGAGCACCTTTAAGTCACCATATTCAAGAGTAGTCTTCAAATTGTTTAACCACTTGTTTGAATTCAATTAAGAATATAAAGTATCCTCAAAATTTACCATGCATTTTTAGATCGCTTAGCCTTGCCTAATTTTCAGGATTGTAGCTTTATTTTCACTCTTCTTTTTTAGTCAATATTGTTCACATATCCTAATATTTTGAATGGTTGGGTTTTTTTCTTGCTTTCCATAATCCTACACTATCCTATGAACCTAGACTATCTTAGGACAATTCTAAAACCATTAGAGTTGTGTATGTTGTTATAGATATTTTTTTTTGTCTTATGTTTTAGCTTTCTGTAGACTATTTTAATAGTGCAGTTGTTAATTGTTATGTATCAAACCTTAAATTTAACACATTGATCCTTAGTGAGTGTTGAAGTTGAAATAAATGAAAATTATTGACTATATTTTACTACTATTGTAATTTTAATTCATCATTATTTTGTATCTTAAATTTGCATTTAAATACAAATTAAACAATTAGTTATGTAAAAGCCTTAATTTCAACAACTTGTTTTGTATGCCAAGGTTGTAGGGAGACTATAAGTACAGCCTATTGAAGCACCTGATTTGTCATTAGATGAACTAAAGGAATCAACTTATAACTTTGGGGAAAAGACTTTGAATGGGGAGGGGTCCTCTAGAATAGTTTACTGTGCAATGTTAAGAGATTATCAACCTGCAAAAATCAAGATATTGGATTTCAACAACTAGCCAGATGAAAAAATCATGTTTTTATCTCAGGTATTGTATATTACATTAGCCTGTAAATGCAAGAAATAGTGTTCAAACATTTGAATTATTTAGTAGTCTTTAAACATAGAAGTTAATATTTGTTTCCATAATATTTTAGAGATAACTTTATGTTTTCTTGGTTTCTATTTTTCAACTTTTATTTGAATTTGTATATCTCATTCCATATGTGCCTCTTTGGACACTATCTTGGTATTTAGGTTTCAATGCTCTCAAGGCTGAAGCACAACTATATAGTTGATCTTATTTAGAGTGACAAAAGAGCCTTGCAAAATATGCAGGTGCAAGATTATCCTATTTTGTAAACTTTTTCTAGAACACATTCCAATTGCCATGTTCAGATTGGGATACTTAGTACAAATTGATATATTTCTATATGTTTGCATTTATTTGGATATGATCAGGTGAAAGGGATGTGAATAGTTTTGAAGATTTGGATCAGTGGAGCAAGTGTGAAATATCATATTTAATTCAAAAGTGTAAATCAATGTATTATCATTATCCCATATTATCATGCATAGAGAAACAAAATTATTGTTTGTAGATATACATTTATGCATATTTTCATAAAAAGAAATATCTGTAAATCCCATATTATCATATGTAAAAGTGTAAATCCCATATTATCATCTGTAGAGAAACAAAATTAATGTTTGTAGATACACATTTCTGCATATTTTCATAAAAAGAAATATATGTACAAAAAAAACAAAGATCCTCACGGATCCCCTAGAAAGTGTAGCCACATTCCATGCTTGGAGAGCAACCTGTGATAAAAATCCAGCCCCAAACATACCAGGGCTCAAACATAGTTGTAAAACAATATCCTCGCGAAACAGACAGCATAAGTACCACTGATGAAATCAATCCAAAAGTGCGAGAATGTCCACAAGATAACCGAGCCCTTTAAACCGGCTCGAGCATGATAAAAAAATAATGACAGATAAACATGTGACAAAAACCCAACAAATTGGCTAAGTAAATAAAAGGATCATCAAAAAAATAAAAATATGTTTATAAAGGAGTAGCACCCTCTATGAATGGTCGGTGATAATATTCATGACACACATCTGCTAATTTCTCTCTGATCTTCCACTGGCCAAGAGCCAACTGGAACCCCTCCTTCGAGGCACCGTACACAACCGGTTGTTTTCCATGTAAACATGTTCACATGAAAAAACATCAAAAGAGTCTAAAATAGCACAGATGGAGTCACCTAACAGCAACCTCTGACATGACAAACACTAGTGGCATGTTAACCTAGCCAGAGCCGGTCAAACCCACGCCATTGGCCCTGCACCTTCCTCATTTTGACATAGTGTATAATAGTAATGTTGATTGATATATATTATGCATGTTGCATTTTACCTTTTAGTGTTTGTGACCATTGGACTAGGAACAGTATGCATTGTTTCTAAACTTTCTCCTTTTGATACAGTCTGTTTGATTTTTATTTGTGTCCTTTGACCAATTAAAATAGAGTACATTTCTAAATAGTGACTACTTTGATATTGATATATTCTTTTGCCTCTAGGATCTATGAATGAAGGATATAGTGGGTGGGTTTCTTTATTCATTAGATTGTCAATATGGATGTGCTTCCAAAAGTATTATCTTTTTTTGGAGACACAAAACAATGATGTTCTAGAGGAAAATCCATATTCATTGAACTCTATTGTAATTGATTAGATATCTATAAGAAGAGATAATTTTTCTTAAATAGTCATCATGTTGGATGTTTCTTTTTCAATTCCCTGAAATTTTTTGGTAGAAGCGTTCGGTGAGATATTTTAAATTGTGTTTCCTCAGAGCAATACTATGACACATGTTTTACCTAGTGCATATGCTATACAAAGCTAATGTGATCACAACAAATAATGGGAAACTGATTTACCTATTCATCTTTAATTGTGGCCACATCAAATTCATCTTTAATTATTATTTTACCTTTTATTATGTATATTATATTTTGTAGTATATGGAGCTCCTATTTAACCTCTCATGCATTCATTTGTTTGTATCTTTAGAAATATTAGGTCTTTGTTCTGGGCCCTAGCTTGTGTTTTGTGTGTTATTTGATTTTACACTATTTTCCTTATTTAATTTGCATAAGAAATGTCTCTGAGTATCTTTTTAACATACAAGGACATATTGCATATAAAATATTTATCGTTGCAGTTAATTAGTGTTTCACTTAGAAAATAGTCATATTTTTTAAGTCTATTGTATGTTATAGTGGTAGAAGATGTAGTGGAGTATGTTGGTTGTGAATCTGTTGTCAAAGATTGCCCCCATTTCAAGGAGGGAATGAAAAAGAGGGGAAATGATTATATAGATTTTGTGATGGTTGATCCATGGTAAGTTGTCTAACTTATTATCTTCTTTGTTCAATCTATTTTATGATATAGATTTTACCATGATTATTAGGAGGGTTGTAGTTTCTAGAAGTTCAATACAAAAACTTATTTCAAGTGGCATGTGGGTCTTCTCAAGTGTGTTGGTTATTATCTTGAATAGTATGCTCCTAGTTGAAGACTAGCTAGACCACTTATATACTATAGAACTGAAAGTGATTGTTCAATGGAAAGATGATATGCTCGTCTAGTTGAAGGCATACATGTTCTTGGTTATATGCAAAAAATGGAAGTAGTGGAGTTTGAAGATCAATAGCTAATTACCTTTCCACCTATAGACCCCCTCATAATAGACTAAAACCATATAGATATATAGATATATATGGTGATAAAATTTACTATAAGATCCATAATCAAATTGTTTGACATTTATTTCCTTGGTCATGAGCAGTGGAACTTTCAGATCAGTTTTAGTCCAAGAGATGGACTCGTGATATATTCTGTTGCATATGATGGGGATCCAAATGCTCCACATTATGGTAAAAATGCATTTTATGCTGGGGAGGTCGGTCTGGAAAAAAATTATCATTATTTAAAGAAGGTTTCATGTTATACCCAGTATCATTATGTTTTCCTATCAGTATCATTATGTTATACCCAGTACCCAGTATCATTATCATGCATGTGGATGCCCCAATATGTAATTCATTGAATTTTTTTTTTTAATATACAATACACCATAAGTTCTTTGACATCTTGTGGCCCTTGTCCGATGAAGTTTCCATGGCTCCAATAAGGGCAATTCCATGAGACATCATCAGATATTAGATGGGTAACGTCGAAAATCCAACTACCAGGTCATCGTCAATTCGACAAGAATTAGTGGGAATCCGACTACCGGGTCATCGCAACTTCGATACGGATAAGTCGAAAATCTGACAAGGATAAGTTAGAAATCCGACTAGAAGTTCATCGAAAATTTGACAAGACAAAGTCAGAAAGCCGACACTTGTGTTGTCTCAAATTCGATGAAAAAATCAGAAATTCTACAAGGGAGGTGGCTCACCTTCAATAAGTCAAAGTCAAATTTCTGACAACATAGGAGTCGTAAATGCGACACCTTAGTGGTGAAATAATTTGGAATATTGCTTCATACTCTGTCAAAAATTTGACGAGGCTTGACATGGGGTTGAATATCTGACGAATTCCCACCGACGACAAAAAAAAAAGTTGTTGTCGAATAACAGACAGGTGTCTGTTGAATTTCAAACATGATGTCCATCAGATTTTGGGCTCAAATTATGTTGTGTGGTTTTATATTTACCAATTTATGGACATCCATAATTAGTAACTATGCTTTCTTGCAGATGATGTCTTATTCGACTTTTATCTTGTTTTTCTGTTGATAAGGTAAAACTAGTTAACTAGGAAACTGGTATATTTTGTTGCCAACCCATCTTCCATGATTTTCTCTCCATTTTCCAGGATTAACATGTTTTTCCATCACTCTTGACAACTCACTCACTCTTTTTCTAATTTATGAGGTCCTTTACTGGTTTATGAAGTGCTTTAGCCACCTATGGGGGTTTATCATATTTGGTAAGTCTATCTTTCTTTGATTTATGAGTTATCTCCATACAACTTGATTTTTCTTATGAGGGATGTACTATTTATGTACATTATTATTCATCCTTATTCAATGAAAGGATACACTCCAATATTCATCTCTTCATTCATGTGATTCAATCTCTTTTCTTCTCTCTACTTTTCCTGTGTATGCTTGTGAGAATTATCTTAGTAGAAAGATCTATTTCTTGTGCTTATTCTTAGCATGTTTCTCATATCATTGGAGCTATTATTTATACATTAATTAAATATTCAATTCAACTCTAATGGCTATAAAAAATTATAAATATCAAAGAAAATTTGACAATAGTAAAAGAAAATGTGAAGAAAAAAACATAATCTAGAGGCTTGTTAGATGATCAATAGAAATCCTGAGAATATAACTTGTTGAGATATGTTATTATTGACCATATATATTTGACATGAGAAGCAATCAACACACATTTCCACAATGAGGTTGAGGCACAATTTGTGAAATCATATACCTAAATGTTAAAAAGTTTGAATTACCTAAAAGAATTCAAACAAACATAAAAAAAGTACTACAGTAGTTTTGATTTTGTAGGTAGTTGAAGGCATCAATCCCTTGAGAAAAATACATTCGTCCATTCATCTACCTTTTGTGTGGTGTGGAAGTGATGTGATTCCAAAAGAGATAAATTACTAAAAACAAGCTCACAAATATGAAAGTTGAATTATCCTTATGACCACCTATTCAAAAATATAAAGAAAAAGAATTCAATATACATTGGTAGTCATCTCTAGCTACCATTCCCACTTGGTAAAAGATCAAGAAAATAAAAGAAAAGAAAATGGTTATAATGATGAAAGTGCAAGTAGTTTTCCATACTTTCTCTTTGAAGTAGGAAACAACTCTTTCTCCACACATAATTTTCCAAAATCTCGCCATTTGGAGGAGATATATCATAACTACAATGGAAATGATGGACCTTTTCCTTTCCAAGTCTATCAATTCTCTCTTATTTATTGAGTCCTTGTACAAGTTCACTCTTCTGGATAGGACAAAAATAAGAAGCTTTGGGATATTTGCATATCCAATTTAGGTCAGACCTACGACATTGGAAAGATGACACATCAGGGTACCACATGATGGAGTTTTAGACCCAGAAGATCAGTCGAAATTCAAATTTTACCTTAGTTACAATTTGGACATAAAACAATCTTCTAATCAGGGTTTGAAAAAGGTACGACATTTTGAATTTGAATAGAAGGATCTATTTGTGGTAAACCCTAGGGTGTAATATATATTTATTGTTCAAAATGCCACCAAACAGAAGAGAAAAATCACACTCCACTCAAACCCCTAATGGATGCATGCCCGACATATGATGAAATGGAAGACATATCTTTTAGAGTGTCCAAGTTGGAAGATATGATTAAAGGAAATGTGAATATGGATGACTTAGTTAAATTTGAGAATAATATGACTAGTAAAGAGGATATCAAAGGAATGGATAGTAAAGAGTATATCAAAAGAATGGCTAGTAAAGAGGATCTCAAAAGGATGGCTAGAAAAGAAGATCTTCAATAATTGAAGGAATTGATGAAGGATATAAAACATAGATTTATTCCTCATGTATATACCCAAGAATATGATAAGGAGGAAAAATGGGACTTATTCAAGTCATGTATTGAGAAAATTGAAAAACAATTGGAGAGTAGGAATTTTGAGTCAAAATTTGATGATTCACAACAACATCATGGGTTCAACTCAATTCCAAGGAACTAATTTATCCCCACGATTGGCATGATAAAGTTTGATGGCAAGGATCCAATCACATGTATTTTTCAGATGGAGTAATTATTTGATCTACACTAGGTGCCAACTTTGCAAAAGGTAACTATTACATCATTATATTTAGAACCTGGTCAATTTGTATGGTATCAATGGCTTTGTGACCATAAAAAATACTTTATTATATATTTTCCTATATTCACAGAACAATTGATTCCACATTATGGGGATATAAATAACAACACCTTCTTTATCTAATTGGTAAGTCTCATGCAAAAAGATTCAGTTACAGAGCGCATCAAGCTATTTCAGTATCTAATTATAAGAGTGAAGAATATTTCAAAATATAATAGTTAGATCTCTTTATTGGAACCTTAAAGGATCATACATTAACCATGAAGTACGTCTCCTTGAATCATCATTCCTAGAGAAGGATTTCATCATGTAAAGGAAGGTTGAAAGTAAAAAATATGGAAATGAATACTAGAAATACCACTTCCAACACATACAGAGAGAATGATGTTCCTTATAACCAACCTCATAGGTTAACACCTCAACAACTAACGGAAACAAGATAGAAAGGTATATGCTTTAATTGTGACTGCATGTACAGTAAGGGACATAAGTGTGGAGAAAAGTAGTTGTTCTACATAGAATGTGAAGAGGAAGAACAAAATGAACAAGAACCACCACGAGGGGATGAACTAGAAGTGATTAATCCCACCATATATTGTCATTCCTTGGATAGAATTAACACTCCTCAAACTCTCAAGATCGAAGTATATATCAAAAATAAAAGGGTAACAATATTGATCGATTCTAGTAGTACTCATAATTTTATTCACTACAAAGTAACCAAATATCTCAATTATTTTGTATATCCAACACCAGAATTTCAAGTAATGATTTCAGATGGAGGAACCATCACTTATTCATGGAAATGCGATAATATCAATCTTACTATGGGGGAATATGTATTGAATATTCCCATGATTGATATCCCAATGGGGGGTGTTGATGTTGTATTAGGAGTTCGTTGGTTACAATCATTGGGAACAATGGCTTTTAATTTTCAGAATCTTTTCTTGAAATTTTTCGGGGAAGTAAAAGAATTAGTGTTAAATGGTATCACAGGGAAACAAAGTAAGTTTATCATATCTAATGGTATGAAAACATTGTTAAAGAAAGGAAAAAATATGTAAATACACAATTATACTCACTAGATGTTCAAACATGCAAGGCTCCTATTTCACCAAATATCCAAAGGGTCCTTAAAAATCCTTCCAAGGTATTTGAAGATATTCCAATAAGTCATCCACCTATTTGAGATTTGGACAATGCTATTAACTTAAATCTAGGAATAATTTCTTCTAGCACCATACCTTACAAATACCCCTATGGTGAAAAGAATTAAATGGATCATATGTCGTGACATGAAAATATACAGTTCAAGTAGTGACATATTGCATAGAGCACCAACAAGAAGTTCTCCAAATCCAAAAAATGTCAGAAAATAAGATCAAACTATAGGTAGATCAACATCACCATCAAAAGAGTCTTAAAGAATCACAAATAATATGGGAACCTAACCAAAAGATTGAAACAAGGACCAAACCGCTATGAAATCATGCTATTATTGAGTACCTCATTAAGTGGAAGAACCTACCAGCTACGAATTCAACATAGGAAGATGAGTCCTTCATACATATGCATCCAAACATTGAGGACAATGATTTTCTAAAGGAGAGGATCATGTTAATCCCTAAATATTGGGCACATTCCCCCCTATAGGGCAGCGCATTACCCCCTATGTTGTGGTCTATTACATATTATTCATGTCGGCTTGGGTCTATTAATGGATCTATTAGTTTTTATTGTACACCTTGGTCTCATATATATATGAATGAGGTATTTTCATTTTAGTCATCATCTTATCTTTTCTTGTATTGTGTACTCAATACAAAATGTAAACAGGTTCCTCCCTCGAAGAGGATTGTTATTTATCTCTATTATTCATTTTTAAGGTGTGGATTACTCTCTTCTTGTCTACTTCTGCTATTTTTATGTTATTTATGGGACTTGTTTCATAAAATTATAACCAATGGTAATAGTTTAAAAATAGACCTAATCAACAGTCTATAATAAAGGAAAAACAAACAAATAAAGATCTAATGACAAAAGTTCAAAGGTATTTTACATGCACTTATTGATTTGCCAAGCTATTATTATGTGAATGGACTATTTATTAGTAACTTCACTAGATTTTACTATGTGACCTTTGTTCAATCTCATTATGTATTATTGTTAAATGTACAACATCAAGAGTCATTCTCCAAGACAATCTTGTGCAACCAGGATTGGTCCTCATGTGTTGAAGTAAAGAGACTGAGTTGGAATCGGTAACTTGGAGTAGATCCGTTAGGGTGAACCTAAGGATGACTAAATTCTTGTGAGTGATATCAAGTCCTATATCCTCATATGATTGAGATGGTGTTGTTGTGAATTCTTGTGAATAATATCAAGGTTGTAGACTTGTGAGTAATATCAAGTCTGGCTTGTGGGTTATATCAAGTCATGATTCTCATAGAAGGTACTCTATGAGGTGGACCTCTAGTTATAGAGGTGGAATTGTGTGTAATATTAATTCATGATTCTCATGCGGACACCCAGTGATAGTGGGTACCCATGGGGTGGACCTCCAGTCATAGAGGTAGATGCTTTGCATGTTGAATCATCACATGATATGTGATATATTACTAACCATGGTAATTCGATATGGATAAAGTTATAAAGTATTTTCTAGAGACTGGTCATCTCTAGAGTGAATTATCTTAACATATGACTATGGTCTAGGAGTAATATAATATGATAATAGCATGTGACAATTCTTCTAATTATAATATGATATGATAGATTATTAATGTTAACACATAGACCATGTGGTAAAGATAAAGTGATAAGGAATAAAGAGATAACAAAAAAGAGAATTCAAAATTCCAATGGCTAAGTGAACTTGAGTCATAAAGATTCAATTATAAAGCTTCAGTTAGATATGGATGCCTCACTCAATGCTTCAGTTAAAGCATTAGTTGAAATATTAATGTATGCAATCAATTAAGTAAAGAAGAGATCAATGTTCATCAATCAATATGATTCAATTAATAATAGTTAACCAAGTGTTAAATAATTATGGACTATTTAACTAAAGTGTTTACACTTTAGTTAAACTAAAAGACAACACTTAAGTTAATCAAAAGACAACACTCCAATTATAAAAGTGTTTTCATGTTAACACTAGAGTTAAAGCACTATGACACTTAAGTTAGCATCGTAACTAAGTGATCATGCATTTAGTTAGACAATGAGTTCACTTCAATGTCAGTTAATTATTATTTAATGTCCATGATGGAAGGTATGGCACATATGTTTTGCATGATGATGCACCCAATGAACCCACTTGGAACCTTTGAAGGAAATGAGCATTTTTGGTGTATTTGTGCATTGAAAGGCATGCAGCCATTCACTATTCTATGCATGGAAGTGTTTTTGTCTTGTTATTAATGTGTTGGGCACATGGAAAGTTCATGATAGTTCATACAGTTACTCTCTATTTTCTATTTCTTTGTGTTCTCTCTTTTCAAAAATTTTATATTTTGTAAAATCATTCTCCCCTATCTATCATATTATACTCTGAAGAATTCAAGGGTTTTCCACCCTCATTTATTTTGATGGTTTTCCCAAGGTACATCTTCTGTTGTGGATGAATGATTTGTGTTATTGAATGTTCCATTGATTCTATTCTTCAATATATCTACAATTAAATTTTAAAGTTAAAATATCTCCATATTTTCTCAAACATCAACATGGTATCAAATCTCAAGACGTGAAGGAGATGAGTTTGTGCAAGCAATTAGAAGCCTACGTAGATCTTGAGGATTTTGAGAAAATTTTGAAGAGTCATGGAATCGATCTCCATTCAACTGGAAGACCGTATTGAGGGAACTTCCAACTTCAAAAGTTAGAAGGAGAGGGTATTAAACATACTTGAGAAACATGACTTGGATACCTACGTATCCATTGTGGTAGAGGATCCTACCACTAATGCAAAGTGAGTCAACTTCAAGAAGAATCAAGAAAAGGAAAAAAGAATCATTTATGACTTAGTTAAGGACAATATCATGTCCATGATCATCCCACTAAATACCACAAAATAATGTTTTAATACTCTAACAAACTTATATGAGAGAAAGGCCCCGATTCAAAAGAGGGATTTGAATAATAATATTCAGAACCTAAAGATAAAGATGGACAAGATTGTGGCTTCATTTTTCACCAACGTATCTCATGTAATAGATCAACTTGTTATTATTGGTGTAGTGACTAATGAATATGATATTATCCAAACTGGTTTTGATGGTATCCCATCTGCATTAGAGACATTCTTGGCTGTAGTATATGATCAACAAGAGAAACCTAACTTCAAGAGGTTGTGGCATGAATTCCTCGAAAAGAAAGGGTGAATCCAAAGAAAGTTATTATGCACCAAGGAAGGAAATATTTCCTTCATGACAAGAATGAAGAAAGGGAGGAAACCATTCGCTCCAAAGAATTCCTTTCATTCAAAGGAGTAAGAGTTCAATAAAGACTTCAACAAGTCGAAGGTTCGATGCTACAATCATCAAAATAAGGGTCAATATGCACAAGAGTACAAAGCAAATAAAATGGGTGAATATTGGTTTCATTCATCTATAGCTATAAAAGATGAAACCAACTCAGACGAAATCATCCGAGGAAAATGATGATGACCGTCGGAAGGAGTATTTCCTTCAGTGCAAAAGATCATTCACTCTAGTTTGCATGAGACCCTAATTCCCCATGTAGAGATCCGCTGCCTATTACACGACATTAAATTTACAGAGTTAAAGTTGCAGTGAATAAAGAAGAGTGAGATCTAGGGACTCCAGTAATCTTTGCAAGGATGCAGAGATCAAGAGGGAGACCACATAAAACACTAAAAGATATTTTTTTGTAGTTTGATTATCATATGATTTTATAAATCAGATCTAAAGGGTATTGAATTTGTTTCATTACAGTTATTTAGAGATTTATATTCCTTTTTTTAGGAAGTATGTTATAAGGATAACATGATTGAGCATCTATTATAATATTTTATTGGAAAATAGTAAAAAATCATGGAAGTACATGTTATGATTAAATAAAGAAGCATATAGGGATGCATAACATTACTTGAGATATGAATAGGGTTATGTTGAAACGTTAATTACTATGTTTACATAACTGTGTGAACCATTGCCAATATATCGAAGGTATTCATATGATTGAAATTTATGATTATGCAATGTTATTAATCATTAAAATATATTTTCCTTGTAGGGAAAAACCATATTCCTTGAACTGCAAGTAGAGAATGGCATGTATTGAATGTATAATCATTCAGAAGGTTTATCCTGAAAGATAGTAGGATTATTTGAAGAGGGTATCTTCTAGAACAAGATCAGGAGGTTCCTATGTTTTTATGTAAAGAAGCCTCCAACAATATATATATATATATATACACACACACACACACACACAGAGAGAGAGAGAGAGAGAGAATATAATCCCTAATACTATTCTGAAAGATGAAGAAGACACGTGAAGATAATTAAGTTATCTTATTTACATTCATGTGTCAAAACAACTTCAGTATGTTTCAGACATAAATGGAGGGCCCAGTTTGTGATTCTTAGAAATAGATGTTGAGATGGAGAAGCTAGATTCTATTGCTCCTGAAGAACTAGTAGAATTGTTTGATGTGCCTCCTATTAAGAGGAAACCTAAATGATGTTCATATTCAAAAGGAAGTATATCATAGTATTCAAGAATATTGTCATGATTCTTGGGATTACAGGTGCGACAGACACTAGATAAGATTTTCCTTAGTTAAGGAAAATACTCAATAGAGTTCTTGAAGAGATTTAGGAAATGGACTATAATTTCATGGCCACATATATGATGATGAATATGAATATAATAGTTCTTCATATTTCACATATCTCAAAGTTATTTGAGATTTACTTGATTATCACCAAGATGGATATATGCTTTGCAGTAAGTATCACATGCCCCAATTTTGCAAAATAATATTATCTTATTTTGATTTTATTCCAAGACATTATGTTAAATTTAATGCTAAGTTGTAAATGATGACTCAGCAGAGTCAAGGATATTGAATGTAATTCTGAATATTTTAATTTTAAATAAATAAAAGTGGAGACAACAGCTTGGGAGAGTTGTTAAAAAGAGTGTTACTGGTCAAGTTGGTGGAGGAAACTAGGTGGAGAGCAAATAGACGAGTGGCAGAATCCTCAAACACTTCCAATGTTACAGGTGGAAACCTCCCTGCATTTGGGGTCATGATCCCCCAAGAAAGTGGGATCAGAGCAGGTGGCTCAAATAATGACAACTAACCCAAAAAGACCTAGGCAATCTTAATAAAAAAAACCATCAAAGAGAGCTGAGGCTGCTCATTCCAAAAGAAGAATCATTCAGGTGAATGTACTTCAAGGAATTCATTGGAAAGGGAATTTGTGGAAGGTGTTTTGAGGGGTAAATTGCAAGAAGTGATCTAGTACAACTTTCAAGTTGAAAGATCTTGCTGCAGAGTGCAAAGTTGGTACTGAGTTATTAGACTAGCACTTTGTTGTTTTCTCCACCCAATCCCAGCCAAGGAGACCAGGAACAGGCTCGGGGGTCTTGAGAAGTCGTTGTTTGAGTGCTCTCGAGGAGTTGGTAGGGAGGAATGGCCTCCCAACACTATTTTCATCCAGCTTTAAAATAGGTTCTACAATCTTTTAATTGTTGTGTTAAAGTTTATATCTGAGTATGAACAAATAATGAATGATTTATATGTTATGTAGTGAATTGTTAAGCTTGAAATCTCTTAGTTGTTTGAATGTTGAATCTGTACTTTGATGAAAAATAATCCTACTTGTGTTTTTTCCCATCTGGAATAAACCAGATCATACTCTAGCATAGGTAGTGTGTTTAAAATGGATAAAGATATGATAGGAATCTGAAATGAATAGAGTTACTTATATTTTCAGAATGTTGAAATCTTTTCTTTCAGTAGATAGTTGCTTCCAGAAAGAATATTAATCTGTTTATTAGGGTTGTTGTTAAAACCAGACTGTGTATTAACAATACTAGAAAAAGAACAGGGTCATATTATTTCACTAATAGTAGTATGTTCAAGTATGTAAGTCATTTTTTTACACAGTACCTTCTTTTATAAACTATACATCTACACTGAAATAGAAGAAATAGAAATGTGAGTTAAATGCTTATTATTTATGTTAAGTAACGGATGTAAATATGGTTCTGTTAGTTTATATATTTTCCTAATAATAATAGCTATTTTTACCTGCAATTATTTGAACTCTAAGTAAGGATTGGTAACCTAATTAAATTCTGAAGATAAACTAATTTGAGATAAGGAATATAATAAATAAGAATTTAATAACTCTTACAGTATTATTTTTCTTAGAATTTAAATAACTAAAAGACAGTAGTAACCTATGCTTAAAGTATTATTAATAAGGAACTGTCCTTACACTCTTACAGACAAATTATATGTAAAGGAGTATTGACAAGTATGAAAATTCTCATTTCTTTCACCAAGCTTACAAAAATAATCTTATAAAATAAACTAAACTATTATAGACCGTTCTCAATCTTTATTAATAATATATATATGAAAATATAAACTTAAGAGAATACAGTATAGATAATATTATTTTTAACACAAATAATATTATTATTAACATAAACTATATTGTTTATAAATCAAAAGAAATTATTTTACAAACTGGAGTAATTTTTAAAAGAAGAACAGAGATTATTTCTACAAACCCTAACTTAGAATTCTTTAAGCCATTAAAATAATTTTAAACTCTTGTGACAGTAATCGAACTTAACGAAATAACAGTACAGAAATCTTTATTATAAAGTTAAATAGGGTAAAAAAAGCATAGCTCATATTTCTGAGCAAAATCTATCTGTATTCTTTATATACAAAATGTATACTTAGAAAAGAAACTGTTTATTTTTATTTTTATAAACAATATGTATCTATAAAAGTAAATGACAGGGTTGAAACCCAAATATATATATTACAAGTACAAATGCCAGTACATCAAAGTTATAGACCAAATTGATTAGATTATGTAACTACTAAACAAATGGGTTATTATAAATTACTTGCAGTCCTTTAAGGACAAACAAAAGGCATTAGTAATTATTATAAATTAGAATTTCCACAACACATGGTAGTACTAGTTAATAGTCAAACAAAATAAGTAATAAAAATTGTTAAAAACTAAATAGAATAATTTATTTTAAAATGAGGGTTTCCATAGGATAAACCCTAGCTTGTAAACTGTGAGCAAAAACGAGTAAGGATTACAACTAAACGATGACTGTATGTATCAGTATTAAAAACTATAATCATAAACATTTACAGAGTATTTAATTCAAGGCGCAAAAACTTCATTTATAGTCAAGAAGGGTAAAAACCCAGAATTTACATAGAGCATAATATTAAACATCTGATAAACCAAAACAAGCTTGAAGACAGAACTGTCTTTACAAAATAACTATTAATTTAAACAAGTCGTAAAGCCAAACATCAAAACTAATTACATTTCTCAGTTAAAATCGAGTCTACCCATCGACTAACAAGGGTTTCAAACCGGGTATTTCAACAAATGACCTGTAAAAATAAACCACATAACTTATGGCAAGTTGAGGAAGGATTCCCCAAACCTTGGGTGAATCCAAATGACCACCCTGATACAAGTAGGGTTGAACCCAACACATGAACCATAGGGCTTACCCTCATTAAGACACAAGCCATAGCAATTGAAGGCAGTCTGCATACTTCCTCAAATGTGGATGTATATGGCCGCGAGCCCCTGCAAGAGTTTTAAAATATGAAAGTCAGAAGTAAAACAACTCACGATTTGTTTATGCTATTGTAATGGCATATCCAGCTGCTGCAATTAAACGAACTTTAAAAACCATTTTTACCTGTCAGTTGAAACGTCGAACAGTCTTGTGGAAGCACTGGCACCAACAGAGTTTGCTAAAACATCCTGCAAGACTAAAACTCATGCAGACAGTGAACCACAAGGACAACAAAAGAAAACTGGAGAATACAATGAGCCATGAGGACAGCGAAAGGAAGCTAGAGTAGACAGCAAGCCAAGGACCAAAGCTTGCAGAGTGAGAACTCACAGCCATTGAAAATGGATTTTAAACCAAACAACGGGGACAAAGGAAACACTAAACCAAGACTCGAGACAACTGGAGTAGAAGAGGACCGACGACCGCCATGAAAGCCAAGCAGAGCAGCCACAAGGGCCAGCGTGAATTGTGGAGGAGAAATGATAAGGGTTAGGGTTATGGTGGCCTTTATATCTTCCACACTTGGTCAAGAGAAGACCACGTGGTCACGTAAATCAAACCATGATAACGATATCCAATTATTTAATCATTCGGAGCGAGGGGTAAAACTATGTCATAACCAAATTATTGTTTATCAATCAACACACCGCTCATCATATGATACTAGGTCATGGTTAGAACATCAACGTTGTGATTACGTTGACCTAGAAAAACCTTGGTGAATGCCAAAATTGTTCATGCATAAGACTCATTCCACCATTTAACCTTATGTTATAATATTATAACATCACAAATGCAATTTGGTTGGTAACATTTCTTTTCTCTAAGCATTGACCTTGTTTTGGATAGAGACCATATGTTATGGGAGAGCTCAAGCTAACAACTATAGTTCTCCTATGTAAAAATGCATAGTTAATCTCTTATAAAAGGACAATACAAGTTATAACTTTTATAAATGGCATAATGTAATAGTTTAGAGAATCATAAACTCTAATTTAAAACATGTTTATGACCTTGAACCAATCATAGACTGAATGCCTATTAACAAAATAGAGTATTCATGTTTATAAGACTCATAAGAACTAATAACTCAAATGGTAATAGAACTATGAAGTAGATAAAGCGTATTTTAAGAACACTTTTATGAAATTATGTTACATAGTTCAAAGCGATGATACTTTGATGAATTTTGGTTGTGACTCAACTTGGTAATTACTATAGATTCACCATGTCTTTTGGGTAGTAAAGTAGTTATAGAATTAAACAAAATAACTAGAAAGTCGATCTGTTTCGAAAGCATCAATCTCAGAAAAACTGTTTGTAGACAGTAATTTAATACAAGAGAAGTATCATAGGAAAATTAAGAAATTGAATAGGAATGATCCTACTTGAGTCCATAAATTATTATAACCACATGGTTCGACATGAAGTTAAAGTATAGGAAAACAATGATCTCATGTGAGAAGGCATTATGGTTTTATTTTGCACAATCGAACTTATACTGTCAAAAGGTTAACAGACTGTAAGTTATGTCGCAGAAGCGAAATGTGGAACAGTTGTTACATGGATAAGATAATATATTATTGTATACATACTGACAAAACAATCATTATAACATTGCAAATTATATAGACTAAAGTAGAAGTTACTTTGCGACTGAAATTATAAGTTTAGAGCCACATACATATCTTACTATCGATATGTACTCCTAAACTTTATTACAAGAAAAATTGAAGGAAGCCAAATGGTTTTACCTCACGGAAGTTGTTTAGAATTTAGTAGCGTATTTACTAAGAATTATAATTGCAAATAAAACACTACTGGATACTTTAATATTTTTTTAAATGTACTCGTTCGATCATATATGTAAACCTGTAAGAACCAGTAATCTTCTGCGTTAGCACAATTGGTAATTAAGCCTCGGATTCAAAAGTTAGATTCCACCTACTCGACATGAAGAGACTCATCAGTAAACTGAAATAAAAACAATATGCAAGTAAACTTTATTCTTGTTACAAAAATGAACTGTTGAGTTAACATAATTGATATTTAGTAAAACTAATTACTTGACTGTTTCTTTTATTGTTAACCTTTAGCTGTTAGTGAAACCGCAGGTTTTAGCATTTGTTGTTATCTCAAAATTTTAAATTTTTGCATAAATTTGGGGTTTTGACAGTAAGTACATAGACGTGTATAACAAAACATGTGTTGAGGAACTTACTTGGTACGAGTAAATGTGGACTCAAATATGTATTGGGCAATGAAATAAATTTTCAAGGATATATGTATTTTAACTAGTGCAGTGATCGAGAAATATCACATCATATATGTTGCTCCAAATAGATCATATTGTAAAGCAATAAATATTCAAGAGGTTCCTACTCATTTATATCTGAGAGATGGTCCAAAAAGAAGCAGTACAACTCCAGTAGACATCCACAGATGAGAAAATTTTCCAGCATTCTTACTAAGCCTTTGTCCTAAGTAAAGTTGAGTACTTTTGGGACAAGATTGGTGTAATACTAAAAGACTCTTCTAGTTGAAGAGGGGATATTGGTGTGTCTTCATAGGAAGAAG
This sequence comes from Pseudotsuga menziesii, assembly GCA_001517045.1. Taxonomy (NCBI): domain Eukaryota; kingdom Viridiplantae; phylum Streptophyta; class Pinopsida; order Pinales; family Pinaceae; genus Pseudotsuga; species Pseudotsuga menziesii. The sequence continues at coordinate 192,275 of LPNX010095914.1, forward strand.
TATATAAAGTCCTCATTAGTTAGTCATAAAGGATATGACTCAAAAATATATCCCCACTAGTAATTCATGAAGTGATACATGGATCAGACATCGATTATCCAATTATATATGGTTCATTCTAACTATGTAGTGATACATTCCTTCATTAAACTCATGTAGAAGATAAGACACTCAGTTGCAGATATCTATAATAAGTCATGGTACATGACTTAGCCATCCAAGGGCTATAGTATTTATTGTGGAGAGAGTCCACGTGAGCAGATACATAGTCAAGGTCTCGGAGACTATTCAAAGAAACTTTCCCTAGAAATGTAGATCACTTGAATTGAATTTCTCTCATACCTTTTAATTGGCGGATCTGACGGCCTGAACTTTTTGTGTTTGAGCTATGTGCTGAATGGAACAGAAATAGACACAAAAGGACAAATACCACATGAGAGTAACAAGATAATCTATATTTGTATGTCAATTACCAAGGAGAAAGACAATAAACAGACCATTACAATGAAATAGATAGTGTTTATGGGAAAGAAAATAATGTTCGTATTAATAATCAATTAAGGATATATCACAACCAAACCTTGGTGTTCAGAGCTTCTACCAATGAAACCTTTCCTCAAGATTTACCTTGCCTCTAATGACTCCAAGAAGGTATGGGATTATTTCTCCAGAGTCTTGATACTTTAACACAATCTTCCTCTCTTTCCCATGAGGGGTGAACCAATTATTAAAGGTCATAATGGATAGAATGGGTTGATGATTAAAAGGAGAAGGTTGTGGGATCATCCCAAGGATAAGGAAGCTCGATCACCACCTATCCATATCCATAGGAATTAGATTCCACAAAGGTTCCTTTGTGAAAATTCTCGAAAATTCTTCTTTTTACCTTTTTAGGACGAGCACTGCACTTCGTAGAATGGAAACATGCAGTGTTGAGGGGTACCTCCTGCTACATTAAGGAAACAAGTGGAAGCACCTATCCTTTCCAATGAGAAGGGTGTGTTTCTAGCTTAGGTACCACCTTTTGTCCATTAACAAGGTGCGGTGGTGGCTTAGAACATGGAAAAAACAAGGGAATAAGCATCCTTCTCTCCTTTATTCACTTCAAACTTTGAGGGATTAGAGAAAACCACAAGATACCTAGCTCATAACATGATGGTGGCGAGATTTAGGTTTAATATAATTCCCCCCAAAGTATGAGGCTATAGAAAAATGATATGCAAAATACTTTGATAGAGTAGGCTATATGACTTAGAGGCAGGTCCAAAGGGCAGAACCCATCAACAACCAAGATCATTCTAAAGTGCATTTACACTTTTATATACATCCAAAATGACACACAACATGGTTTCTGACCAATAAAGCGTCGATCCATATAAGATACAAAAATTCAAGGCTACTAAAATACAACGTAAAACCATGCGAAAAATACTCAAACTTAGACATAGCTACCAGGAATACAATGTAGACCTATGTCATACAGACACAAATCTGATCACATCCACAAACATACAATGTGGATCCATGCAATGACTCATACCAAATAATCCATCGTAACCTGGATTAATGAACACCCAGGGTCTTCATCCTATCCTCAAGAAAGTACGATTATATCCATGTTAATAGATGAATTGAAGTCGAATGTGGTAGAAACCACTTGATTACCAGTCAATGATGAGAACCATTAATAAGCGCGAGGTAAATCACCATTAATTTCAATGATTCCCAAGGAACCCTAGTACATTCCTACGAATTTGAACACTTAGTTGAATCCTTTGATCAAAGGCCAATTATGGAAGCATATTGTCAAAGGCAAGGAAACCTGCCATTAAGGCATGCAAATATCAAAGAAATAACTTGTTTCTAAGACTAATTCATGGACATATGTGTTGATTTCCACATGAAAATTCTCGTCGAAGGAGGGTCATGATGAATCCCACATAATTGACAAGAAACTTGGAACAAAGTTGTTGGAAATTTAGTATGAAGTAACCACAAGACTGCCTCAAACGTAAGCAACACAAAATAGAGGAAGGATTGACTGCATAGGGTGATCATCGACACTTTAAACATTAGATGACACAACCAAATACTTTCCAAGGGTCAACTTGGCGATCCTACTATTTTAAACTAGGTAGAATATCTACTAATGGTCCTAAAGGACCAACTCACCAAATGACAGAGAGGTAAGTTGAAGTAATTCGGGTACAGAACCATCTTAGTGTCATTTTTCCTAGAGAGTGTCCCACTGTTGAGGCCCCAAGTGACCATAAATTATCTTGGAACGAGGGATCCTCGCATGCTACGATGGGTTGAGGTGATGGACCTCTATGGTAGCGGTGGTCCTAGGATCAAGTATGGGGAACCATTCTTCTGTTGGCTAAGTGAGTAGCTTCTTATGGTGGAGGATTACGCATATGAAAGTACTGACTTCCATGGTGATCTTGACTTGGATCTTCCCGAGGGAGAGAAATGGGGGAATCTCAGTAGGAATGACACTATGATGCATGTTTTTATGTTTTTAATTATTTTTATGTGTGATACTAAGATAATGTTTCCTACTATGATCATGTAAGAGAATCCATACTAAGGGGATCCTCTCCCATTGACAAGTGAGCGGGGGCCATATTTGTGCATTAGAAGGATGACAAGGAGTTACAGGAGGTTGATGAGAACCTCCAGAGGCTTATCCTAGAAATACCTTACATATCTGTAGACGATCTCCCGAGGAGGTACCAGAGGCACACAACTGGTGTGTCAAGACGTTTTGGTCGCTTGCTACGTAGAGTGGAAAGGGCGATCAAGTGCTACCATGATCATCATTAGTGCTTAGTAGGAGATGTATACTAAAAGCCAAGAGCTTCATTTTTTTAATCTTTTTGTACTAAAAGATATCATGCTTCATATGTGTTTTAGGGACCACATTTATGTACCAAAACTTTTATATATATACAAACTTCTTTTTGCAGCTCACAAGAGAATTTTGCAAAGAAATGTATTTACGTTGATCTTGTCTTTTACATTTATTATTAAACAAATTTACATGTTATTTTCAAGTATCAAAATGTCAAGAATGTGCAATATGTCAATCCAACATGTAATTAGCAAGTGATACAACTATTGAATTGAAATATCTTGGGACATGTTGATAGGTGACAAGATCAAATCACCATTCTAGCAGATGTACTCTTTAAACAAGACAAAGGAGTACCGGGTTGTGTATGGAGTAGATGTGGTTTAACTAAGAAACCACCAATTGAGAGTCTAAATAGACAACCATGTGATCAAGACCACGAGAGGAAGCTTCCCTCAACAATCCTATTATGACATAATATTCAACAATGTTATTAGTAGCTAGACCTAAGCAAACTCCCACTGAACTAAGTAAGTCATGGGATTGGGAATAGAGTACCCAAGTTGTTGAAGCACGATTCAGGGTATGGCGATAGGAACCATCCACAAATCCATAGAAATAAACCATATGTAGGGTCAAAATATGAGAGAAGATGAGTAGTCACGAATACGACAAGATTCAAAACCACACCAAAAGTTTATTATACACAAATGTACAAGGTACTGATGCAAAATTTCTTAAGCATAGTACATTTTCAGGTAAATTCCATTGCGAGGCTTCCCAAAAGGTATATCATCATAATCCACTAGCTCATATGACCCTTTATCTAAGACTTTACTTACAACATAGGGACCATATCGCATCAATTCAAATTTTCATTTTCCCAATTTGTCATGTTTTTGATGATATGTCAGAACAATATCTCCTTCATTAAACACACGAGGTTGAACCAACTTATCATATTGTGCCTTGATATGCTTCTTATGTGACTCATTAGCCAGAGAATCATCTCATCGTGTTTCATCAAGGTTTGTTAGATAAATAAAGTGTTCTTCCTCGGATGAGGTGTTTGCAAAAATTTTGACGACTAGTTTCAAGGATGGATCTCACATTCAATAGTGTAGAAGGAGCAAGTCAATTAGTCAACTTGAATGAGGACCGACTTAGTCGATCAACCGACTAAGTCGATGGGTTGACTTAGTCGATCAGCCGACTAAGTCGGTCGGTCGACTAAACTAAGAGATTAGGTCGGCCATGTAAAAGTCGCGTCAGTTCACCGAACCGACAGGTAGTTATTTTGTAACCATCTGTAAATCGTATATATTATGCTATTGAGCCAAATGAGAACTCAGTTCAGTTCTCTGCATTGTATGGACTCATTATAATAATATAATCTGTTTAATCCTATATGTTCTTGTCTCTTGTCTCTGTTCTATATTTATGTATTTTTTAGTATGTATTATTGGTAACCTTATGTGATCTGTCACATTTTTTCCTACCAGTAAATCGTGGAAATAGAAATGCAGATGGCTAACTTTCTCCCGTCCTAATTTCTCTTTTGCTTGCGCCTCCTCTATATGCAGGAAAGCCAACAATAGTAGAGCGGCCGCTACAATGGTTGCTGCGGAGTAACCCTGGTTCGCAATCTCTCAAAAAGGGAATGCCTCAATGCAGAGAATGAGAGAATAAATATATTGTGATGAATGTCGAGTTCCAATTTATAAAGTGGATGCCCGTGAAACACACTGCTAGAATTTCTTGTGAGTGCCATAATTTCTTCTTCATCATTGACTCGTATACCAAAGCCACCTTCCTTTTTAGGTTAAAGTCGGTTAAGACACAACTCCACCTACCCCACTATCAATTTTTATCATTTATTTACTTTAGTTTGTTTACTGGATTTACATGGAACAAATCGCTGAAACTGTAGTATAAAAATGGTTAAATGACATTCTACCATATAATATGATTATGAAAGACACCTGAAAATCCAGAGAATAAAACAAAAGCTTAAAGTTCTAACTTCTAACCTAAGAAACAAAAAAAAAGTCCACAACAACAAGAACAATTTAATGACGCAGAAAGTGTTTACTTTGAAAACTGGTTCCTGGACATTGTTCCCGGACTCACCGTCTTCCTCCGAATAGAATGCCGCCACGTTCTGATCACCGACTTTCATACAACGCGTCTGTTCTTTTTTCCATGTTCTTTCCTGTTGTATATTCAACGACGTTCTCTCTTTTCTGCCGTGGGCTATCCCAAACCCTCCAAGACGGGAGGAGGACGATAGTTTGGTTACAGCAAAGAATGGAATTGGCTTTGTAGAGCTATTGTACATGGCATCTCAGACTTTTTGGCACACCGTTTAGGCAAGAAGAAAGGTAATATATAAATGTCAAAGCAAGGCGATATATGCATGAATTTAGACTTAGAATTTTGATTTAAGAATTTTTTTGAATACTTACATATATTTACAATATTAAACTATTCAAACTCATTATAAAATATTTACCTAAAACTAAAACTAAAAAATAAAAAATCATATAACAACCATAACCGGCAACCAAAATCCATAAAAAGCTAAAAATTCCAAAAACAAAATAATAATCTAGACACAACACCATGACAGGAAATCACCACTTCGACAACCGACATCATGACCTTCGACTATCTTCATCAACCATTCCTGTCGACCATTTTCAGCACCGACACCAGCCGATGACCTCGATAGTCCCATCATGCATTAATGACCTCGAGCACCGAAAGCAATTCACCATTAGTTCAAACTCGCGTATTACAGCTGGAACGTCAAGTCCGCCATTAATACATCCATTACCGCACACAACCACACCATCGCCTATAAATACTGGACCGTCGAAGGTTCATTCACCGCACCCTTTACACACAGAGCATTCGCACACTCAGTCGACCAAAAGCCAAGAACCCTGTAGTAACCTCGACCAAATAGACACAATGGCCCCCAAATAGACCAGAGCATCGACCAAGGCAAAAGAATTACAGGTTGCGGATACACCCTTCGTTCGCAGGCTGAAAAACATAAAAAATGCCAAAGTATAGGAAGGGCCATGGCAGAAACTATGGGCCGAGATCCAAGAGTGGGCCTTTGTCGACAAGAAAATGACTCAAGCAGCCGAAAAATTCTGACACAGCACCATCTTTGGATATGCCAATGCACCGCTGATGGCAAGCTTTGGTGGGACAAAATAAGCTGCTGTAAAATTCATTATCAGCCGATATCACAACAGTCGGTTCTACTTTGATGAGCTGATCGACATTTCTGGGGATGTCATCTCCAAACTGACTGGCCTATCCAACAAAGGAGACCCTGTGCCAGTCGGAATCAAAGAAGGACTGGTCAAAGAACTTACGGGATCATCTTCCGGGAAAAACTCAAAAGGGTTGATGATCGGGCAAATCACAACTCGAACACCACAGATTGTGGCCAAAATAATCGCAATCACCCTCACATTCGCAGGTCGAGGCAGCGAACTTAAACTAGAAATGTTGGAAGACGTCGACACAATTGCCACTGACGGGCGACTCTACACATGGGTAGATTATGTCGCCGACATGATAAAGACTTTCTGTGAGCGTTGCCAAGAGACGGGAGGAATCATCAAGTTCCCCTCCCTCATCCTATGGATCGTTATGTACCACATCTGTCCAGAAGGAAGCCCCATCTTCCGGGAACCATCAAGGTTCGACATGTATAGGTTTAAACCGTTTTCCCAGAAAGAAACCCAGCATGAACTAGAGCAAGGGAAAGTATTCCTGGAAAACTGGTTCCAACAACTAAAGGTTCGCACAACTAGATGGAGGGTGCCTCAGAACATCCGACGAAATCTACCAGCAAACTCCCACATCCAGCTGGAGCTCGACCATACCTCGGTGTGGTATATGCAGGGCGAGGCCTCCAATGCCAAAGCCCTTGACTACTACCCATCAGTCGACCAAATCTTCCGAGAATTGTCTCTACAGGCTAAGACAAAAATATCAGTGCCAAAAGCAATGAAACAGGTCAACTTCTCAATCGAGGAGCCACTCACCGACCAAGAGAAAGAGGAAAACTACAAGCTCAACCTCTACATTAGCACATTTGTGTCAGACGACCTCCCGGTCGAACCCACTGGTTGGGTACAAATAACCATCAAACCTCTGACCGTAAAGCAAGCAGTACCACAAATTGCAAAACCAAAGCCACAACAACAGTAGAAAACAACTCCTCCGGCTCCAGCAAGTGTTGTCCTGACTCAGGAACCGACGGCCGAAGTCGAACCAGACAACCCTGAGTATGTTGTGTCAAGATGCATCATTCGGAAACTCACCAATGAGATAGCAGCAGCGAGGAAGAAAATCAGAGCGCAAGAACAACAACAAGGCAAAGGTAAGCACAAACTTATCATTGCCAACTCATCTGATGATGAAGACGAGCTGGCAGCTACGACCCTTGACATTATAGAGGATTCCGCCGCAAATAAAGACTGTGTCGATTGAAAATCAGTTCTAGCGGTTTGTAGAAGCAGGAGCCCCCAAAGGTCGACCAAAGAAGGCAAAAACAACGACGACACCTGAAAACGTCATCGATCTTGTGTCGACACCTCCACCTCCATCGCCGACAAAAATAGTCGAAGAGCAAGCACCAGCACAACAGTCGGTCAGACCCCTTGACTTATACAAAAACGTAATACCGAAGATAGTGAAAGCCAAATTTGACAAAGATACTGAGCTAAAAGCTTTCTTCAAGACGTTGCCTGAGTTGTTTCAGTTGGCCCAGAAAATTTTCACCTAGGCTCCTCTCTATACAAGCGATAGAAAACAACCCACAATATTTGCACACATCACGTTGACCTTCACATTACAATCTGACCAAGAAGGAAACGTGATTGGACAAGTGCAGTCTACTATTGAACCAATCAACCCCGAACCCTAGGCCGACCTACCCACCACTACACCGCCGGAAGCAGACATACCTTCCGACGTAATTCCACACCATACTTCCCCCAAACCCATCACCCCCGACCATTCCCCCACTCCATCACCACCGCTACCACCATCCCCACTACCCCCACCACCCCCTGATTCACAGAAAGACCTATCACAACCAACTACATCCACACAACTGGAGTTGGTCATACCACCTCCCCAGCCAGAAAAACCCTCGACTTCTATCTCGCAAACCAAAGGCCCCCCCTCAACTGTTGCAGGTACACAGGAGACAGAAGCAGAAAAGCACAAGAAGAGGAAGGAGCATCATGGAAAGACTCCCAAACTTTAGATTAGTTTGAGGGATGCAAGCTCCTTGACCAAAACAGAGGTCAACCAACTCCTCAAAACTCTAGCCAAAGAAGCAAAGACAAGGACTGAGTGAAAAACCAAAGAACCCATAGACAGAAATACAGAATAGGTCAAGTTTCTCGACAAATGCAGGACTTTAGCTCAGTCCGTTGTACCAGGCCCAATAGAAGTCGACACAAATAGACCGCTTGAAAGAGTGTATCATCTTTTCAAGAGCATGGTGTCGACCCTCCAAGTGCACCGAAACTAAGGAGGAAAAGAAGGAGGAGATTGCCAGACTACTACTAGCACAACACACTGCATTCTCAGAGGCATACAAAGTACTACATGACCATATGGAGGAGTCTGTCGTCACCGAAGAAGTCCTAAGAGACTAGCCTACTCACTATGGAAAATTTTATCAACAGAAACGACAGACTTAGCAAGGGATTCAGGATTTGGAGAGTAGGAAGACCACGGACGCAGCACTTAGGCCGATGATAGAAGAACAGATAGTGCTGGAAAACACCAAACTACAGAAGCTGGAAAGGGAAGCACACCAATGGGTGCAACAAGATATCCCCAACCTAGATAAAGTTGACATCATTTTCCCACAGATGAAACGACTCATCGAGACTGTAGACGATTAGAACCAATTCATGGGCCCCAACATGGAAAAGATAGCGGAAGTCCCCATCTCGGAGAAGATGTCGGTCCCGTCGAGCTTAACCACATTAACCATCGACATCCAGAAATATTTGCAGAGCTGGACATATTTCCAACATCACCTTGCCATCACAGCTCCAGCTATTGTTGAGATCTGTGTACAGAAAAGACCAACAATCCATCTTCACAGTCCGCCACAATAAAATTTTGAAGGACCAATCAAACAAAAATTTTGTGTACCTCCCTGTTTCTTCAGGATGAAGAAACGTTTTGTTCATGGGAGAGATGTAGAAGGAGCAAGTCGATTAGTCGACTTGAATGAGGACCGACTTAGTCGATCAACCGACTAAGTCGGTCAGCCGACTAAACTAAGAGATTAGGTCGGCCATCTAAAAGTTGCGTCGGTTCACTGAACCGACAGGTAGTTATTTTGTAACCGTCTGTAAATTGTATATATTAGGCTGTTGAGCCAAACGAGAACTCAGTTTAGTTCTCTGCATTGTATGGACTCATTGTAATAATATAATCTGTTTAATCCTATATGTTCTTGTCTCTTGTCTCTGTTCTATATTTATGTATGTTTTAGTATGTATTATTGGTAACCTTATGTGATCTGTGAGATTACAACAAATAGGTAGAACTGCTTCTAGTCCATAGACTAATTAAAAATGAGTGAACCCAGTTATAGTTTTTATGGATGTCATGTAGTCCCATAGTGTTGAGAATAGAGTCAAGTTTCGATTCAACTTATGTTCTCCCACAAACCTACAAAGCATAGTTTTTAAACCTTGTTAATGGATTCAACCTGGTCATTAACTTATGGATAGTAGGGAGTTAAATTTTCATGGAAAAAAACCCAACTTAGCTCTTAGCTCAGTCATCATCTAATTATAGAAATGAGATCCATGATCGATAACTATGACCTGACGAACCCCAAACCTAGCTATAACATGATTGAACAGGAAGAGGGCAATAGTCTTACCATCCTCTACATATGTAGGTATTTCCTCATCCCGCATTGTGAAGTAATCTGTAACACCCCGTTTTTGACCCCGTTTGCATTAAAAATGTATATGATGTATATATTGTGATTGATCATGGTGAGGAGCTAAAGGAAAAAGGCCCACCATCAATTTACTATTTTATGTTTAGACGATTAAAATCGTTGCAGATGGTATTTCATGCTATCCAGGCACATTATAATTTTCGACATCATGTAAATATGCAATTATATTAAAATACCCACAACCAGCTATGTCAATGCAACATTAAAGAGATAGGGGCATGATTTCCTACAGATAAGGGAGGGGAATATTCAAACCTTTGGGCCAATGGAGAAAATCCAAATGTCAAATGGAGAACCCATCAAACTGTCAACTACCCATTTTGTCTCTTATGCCCAATAATTTAATTCTACTAGAAATTGGTTGGGTTAGTTATTGCATGAGAATGGGAAATGTATGGGAGTCATAAATTCAAATTTGGGTAAGCAGACATATTTGGGAAAATGTTTCTTGATTTATGGGGCAAGTCATTTCCCAAAAATGCTACCCATTCCCTCATGCATTCATGTATTTCTCCTCTCATGTTTTTGGAGCTGTTGTGCATTCCCCAGTCACATTTTTACAGATTTCTTCACTTTCCCCATGGCTGGGAAGTCGTTTTTGGAAAGCTCAGTGGCTAGGATCTTTGCTTGATGGTTTTAATGTTGTTTATCCTCATTATTGGTTGGGACAAACCATTTTTTGTTGCACGGTGAGTGGGAGAAGAGACCTACGATTTCTGGGGTGTTTGTTGAGTATGTTTTTCGCATGTGAAGGCCATAAACGTTGCTGGAAATCGAATTGCTGTTAGGGGGCTGTTTTTACCCATTTTGGAAATTCATTTTGTTTCCAAAATCATTTTTTCCTCAACCCATAATTTTGTATCTTGTTGTGTGTGCATATTTTGCTTGATCTGAACTAGTTGGGAGTGGAATTGGGTCTGAACTGGCTTGATAAACCTAGTGTATGAAGGAACCTCACATGCATATCTAGACATGTTGGTTTTCTTCCTTGCACACCCTAAATGGCATTGGAATGGAAGGCATAACCTAAGGGACTATGTAGCAGATAAGGGGATTCTTCCTAGTTTTGGGTGTGTAAATGTTAGGAATTTAAGCCAGATCTGGTGCAGGTGTCTATAGCTCTGTGGTTGAGCTCACTAGCTTAGCAATTCAGCCTTCCACCTCCCTGGTAGCCTGATAAACCCAACGGTTTTTGTCTTGGATGAATTTTGATATACCTTTAGTTATGTGTGAGCATGCTAGTGTTCCCTTATTCCTTGTGGGAATCATTCCCATCTCGGAGGTGGCATTGTTGCTCAGATATTCATGAGCACACGGGCCTATGGTGGGTGGAACATTGCAGCAACATAGTTGTCGTTGGTTGTGGGACAAGCTTCTTTTAAGATAAATATATCTTTTGTTAATCTCTGCATTTGTATTTGCTTGATGAAATATGATGAACATGTCTAATGTGTTGAATGCTTAAATGAAATATAATTGCTTCCACTGCATATTGCATGTTTTACAAATCTATGTATGTTTTTAAGTTCAATGCATTTTATATTATGTTATTGGGATTAGATTGCCCAGATTGTTAGCAGCATAGTCGCGTCCTCTCTCTGGTAGAAGGGTGGGGACATGACATAATCCATGACTACAATTACTTAACCATGTCCCTTGTCTTAGGTATGCTTACAATGCATAAAATCTATCCCCCATTTGGTGAAAGGGCCAATGGGAATGACGAGGTGTAAGGGAACTAAGTGGGTATGCTTTTTAGAATAAAACATTTGACTGGGTGGGAATTTCTTAACCGTATCGTGACAATATTTTAATATCAAATGCCATAAATAGCCAACGTGAAGGATTTTATGGATTGTATCCTTCCCAGAAAGATGACCGCCGCATGCTACGAAGTGGAATTAATTCAAAATTTGTTCATCTTCTTTGTGGGTCAAGCATTACCGCAAGATAGAGTTAATACCACGTCGATACAGGGTATCATTGATAATGAGATAGTATTTCACGTGGTTTTAGATACAATGACGATCATCTCAAAATAGGTTGGGCTGAAAACATTGAGTTTAGAGATATATGATAAGATCTCCATACCAGGGATCATTCTTTCTAATTAGGAAGGAAAACTCATCGGGGAGTGACTCAATGGGCTCAATTTCCATAGTAGTGCGGGGAAGTTCATACATTAGTTCTGCAAAGACCAATGACTTTTTGGAAGTAGATTTTGTGAACTCAAGGTCAAACTCTTGCAGGATAACAATCAAACAAGAGAATTTCCCCCCAGTACCTAATGAGTCATAATGTAATACATGAGGTTTAGGTCTGCAAGAAAAGTAGTTGTGTGAATTAAAATGTAGTGATGGAAACGTTGGATGACTATGAACTTATCCAAATACAACTTCTTAAGATGTGAGTACCAGGTTTCAAAATCTATTAGAATATTTCTCATATATTATATCACATGTTCCATCCCATTTGTATCCTACTGCACTAAGACCATACCGATGGTAGTAGTGGAGGCTGCTAGATATAGCAAGTAGTCTTTCAAATGATTGGGGGGATGTAATATAGGAGAATGTGTAATTGTATGTTTTATATTGTTGAAAGCTTGTTGAGTGAGATCATCCTAGATGAACGGAGTGTTCTTTTTCAAAAAATGCATGTATCCATGTGTTTTTTCTGCAAAATTACACACAAAACGACATAGAATCTTTTCCTTCCCTTGTAAAATTTAATTTTATTTGATATCAGTGAGTTGGAGTAAGGCCACAATGGAAGAAATTTTCAAAGGGTCGATACATATACCATCCCTGGAAACAACAAATCAAAGTAGACGTGTGGTATCTACACAAAAACAAATTTGTTTGGATTAAGATGAATATTATAGTGGTGGCATTGAATAAAAATGACTCTGAGATGCAGGTAATGATCCTCTCGCTACTATGAATGAGCACGTAGGTCATCCAAGTAATACTCCATTATATGTTTGATATCATGGAAAGCATAGGACATGGCTCGTTGAAATGTGGCTCCAGTATTTTTTAAGATGAAAGGCAGTTTACGGTAGGAAAAGGTTCCCCATGGGAATATGAAAGTCGTCTTATGTTGATCAGCGAGAAATATCTCAATCTGATTATAGCCGGAGAAACCATCCATAAAGGAGAAAAAAATGCTTCTTGCATTGTTTTCGATAATTTGATCAATTTAAGGGGTAGGGTAATTGTCCTTGGGACAAGCCTTATTAAGATCCCTAATATCAATGCAAACAATAATATTGCCATGTTTCTTCACAATAGGAACAATATTATCAGGGATAATTTTAGGGAAGAAATTTAGCCCATGGGCTATTTTTAGGGGGTTTCTCTAAAAAAAGATTCGCAATTTTGCAATTTTTGAAGCTTGGTTTCGCCCAATTTTGATGGGGTAAACTTTTTTCACCCTAAAAATCACCAACTTATTATATAAACGATATAAATCCTTGGAAATTAAAATATTTTTTGAAAAATATGGCCAAACATTTTATAGTTGGTGTTTTAAGAATTGGTAAGATTCACCAACATTTATACACTTTTAAATAAGTATGGTTCCTTAAAATCATCCCTGTATTAGATACCCATTCAATGAACGACACATGGTAGATAAAACCAACCTTCAAAATATTTTCAACTTCAACTTTGATAGATGTATCTTTCTGAGGATAGACTTGACAGAATTTATGTCTAACAAGTTTTGAGGATGGATAAGTCTTGATCTCATGGACAACAATCGATGGATCAATCCCATGCATTTCCTCATAAATCTAGGGAAAAAAATCACAAAATTATTTGAAATGGGCCAAATAAATTTCAATTTCATTTGTTGAACCAGTTCTGGCCTATGTGAACATGTTCAGCAACTCTCAGCATCACTGATATGTGGTGGGATGATTTGAGTAATGTTACACAGATTTATCTCATAATCAATGACTTGCATGATCATAGGTGACTAATGATTTTCGACTATATCAGAAATAAAGAACGACACAAAATCAGGTTCTACCAAATTTAAATTAGGAAGGAAAGAGGATCTATGATGATGATATTCACATTGATATTCATCCCAACTCATGATTTCCATAATGAACTCATCCGAAGGAAAAGTATGTAAGAGGTAATCAACAGTAGGGGGAGAAGAATCCAACCAATAAGGTACATGGTAAGGATATGACGCTACTAAATGGTTATCATCTATATATGCATCAGAAGTGCATTGAATGGCATCATATAAGGATTTATGAGAACTTAGAGAAGGCATATCAATAGTTGCTTTTCCTTTTGACATGTCACTAGTGGTGGAGGATATCATGTTTACCGAGGAAATTTGAGATATAGGAGGGGAATAATTAGACGAAAAGACTCCCATACAAGTGGGGTATTTTAGAATCCCAACTCCTACATTCTGATATGAAGGGGGTGACTTCCCCAAAAAGGGATTTTTTTTCACTATAGTGGAAGTGACATCCGAGGAGAAAAAATCAAGTTGATCGATAGTCACAATCGTTCCTTGGTGAGGAAATTGGAGAAAATGAAATAATGATGAGGCAGTTGTATTCATGGAATAAAAACAATTCAATCCCAATAAAAGGTTGCAATCTAAATGTTCTTCGACCACCTATACCTGAATAGAGACAATTTTCCCCTCTAGTTCAACAGATAAATATGGTAACAATCCATAGGGTTGAAAACCTTGTCCGTCAAAATATTTTAACGTAGTCGGTGAATGGTTAAATTCAGAATAACCAATGGCTCTCCAACAAGACATAGATATCATTGACATAGAGGCTTGTTCATCTAATACAATATGATGAACGTTCCTACCAATCACCTTGGTCATGATCTGGAATGCGAGTTGGTGAGATAACCTCGGTTTAAAATTCTCCAAATTAAAAGTAATTGTGTTTGAGTTCTTCGGATCTAAATCCCCGAGAGATGACAACACATTTTTACTTTGCGTAGGACAAGTTTGGAGTACTTCAAGAGTGGACATAATGCAGGGTTCCTTAGCTAGATATTTCACGATATTATAAAATTGTGCAACTCGAGCGCTAGGATTAAACACTGATTTCTGGATTGTACTCTTGGGAGGACGTAAAATTGTGTCATGGATTGGTTTTTCAATAGTAAGAGGGATAGTATAATAATATAGATAAGGACAAGGATTAGTAGAATAATTCTTATCAGAAGAAGCACATTTGTCCTTTTTCTCTGGAAGTTTTTCATATGTTTTTGTTCGCGTAGTTAATCCAATTGTTTCTGCAGACATCATCTTCATTTCTTCCATGGAAGAAGAAGTGCCATGTAAAGATGAATGGTCTATCAATTGTTGTTTCCATGGGAAAGGTTCAATTAGCACTTTCGGTACAGGATTATTCTTTAAAAATCTATTAACCTCTTTACATCTAGGACATTCCTTGGTGAAGTGGTCATCTCCACACAAAAGAAAAAGATACTTATCTTTCCTATTAGATTTTGACTAATTCTCTGGAGTCGTAGTCTTTGGGTTCTCCTACTGATTTTTCAGTTTTTTGGATTTGAATCTACCCTTCTCTTTATTCCCAGGTGTTTGTGAGGATTTAACCGCATTTAACTCAATGAAAATAGTAGGAGTTGAGGTTGGTGCAGGAGAAGAACTATTTTGCTTGGTGGGTATCGTTGCGGATTAGGGCTGGATTGAACCTACAACGCCATCCACATGAGGTTCATAAGGTGGCTTGGAAGGATCAAGTCATACAATGTTCCAGACTGGGAATAAACCAAGTCCAAGTATTATGCATGACCGATATCTTGTTCCTTGGTGACAACACCACCCATAGACACATCTCTGGAAATAGGGGGAAACAATGGCTTAGTGAACCAGTTAGCTAATAACTGATCTGGAATGGGATATTTGACCATCCTTCGTCGTCTCTCCACTCATGAATGTCATCTTATATGTGGGTGGAGATGGTATGTTGGAGATAGTTCAAAATATTGGTACTAGTCTCATACTGGATGGGTAGCTAAAAGTGAGTAAGAAATGTTGTTTCCAATGAGTTAAAATCCACAAACAAATGTTGTGGGAGTTCGATGTACCATTTTTTGGTTGTAACAATCAAGGATATTTGGAAGAGTTGTAAACAAATGGAATCATCCATTAAGGAGTTATATGAACACCATATATGGAAGGTCATCACATGATTTTTGGGATCTGCACTTTGTTTTTCGTTAAACTTTGGAATGTCTGACGACAACTTAACTAGAATGGCAGGTCACAAAGGGTCATGTAGGATGGAGTCATTGATCAATCTTGACAAATATGGAAAATCCAATATTTCCAAAAAAAGGAGTTCCATATTGGGTTGTGGGTAGTTATAATATTGATATGACATGGAAAACCCAATGGGGCCATAGGCCGGTTGGGGCTGTCCATGATAACCAACATATTGTTGGTAGTTGGGATTATTCTTCCATGCTAAGGGTTGAATAGGGTTAATCCTCGATTGAGGTTGATAAGAAGCTTGTGTCCATTGATTTGAGATACCACCTAGGTATGGTACATACACGAGGTTATTATATTGAACCCCACTGTAGTAATGACCACCAACATAAGGTTGTTGGGGATGAGCCTAAGAATCTGTACGCAGTTGCAAAACAGGACCATAACCACTAGATCCCACAACTGGAGGCGTGGTTCATGAAACATTATGTAAAATGGGCACATACGGAACTCATGTTGTATAGGATGTGGAGGGAAAAGGACTGATTTCCAACTACAATAGGAAAACTCATGGAAGGCATAAAATCACTTCTCGATGAAGGATTTAAGATGGATTTGGGATGGATTGTGACATTTCCATTGAAGTGGTGTGTGTAATAGAGTGTGACTAAGTATAGCAATTGTGGGAGCAAGAGGAGCATCTTCCATAACTTGAATAGGAGGTATGTTCAAAGGTATACCAAGAAGATGACACAAAAAAAGGTAAGGGAAATCTCTTCTAGGGTTAGGAGTCAACTACATGGAAGAGACATTGGTAGCACTAGTAGCACCAAAATTAGAAATGGCTTGGCCTAGAGTGGTTTCCCATAACGGAGCAGTTGGACCGAACATAGTAGCAACTTGATTGTCCGGATCGGGTTGGTTGAACATTGAACCTGTCGAGGTATGTATCGCAAAAGATAGATTTTGGGAAGAATATTGTTCTACTAATGGCAGGAACGAATAGTAAGTGATGGGAACATTAGAGGGGAAAATAAACTCTCGTTGTTCTTTCATGATGGGGAATCCTTCCAATTCTGGAAGAGATCGACTTCTGAACTCTGAATTAGTATCCATATCCTAGTCCATAAGAGGTCGGGTCATAGGATTCAAAGGATATTTTGGCAATAATCCATGTATCCAATGATATCATCTCCAGGTGTATTCATCCATTTTGTTAGGTCAAACTGTTTCTAAAAAACCTTTAAATAAATCTGAAAAAGCAAGGAATACGCAAACTAAGGTACCAAACAAACATGTGAGAGGATTGGATTTAAGGTCTGGATCCTCATAGGATTTGTCATATGATAAAAACTCACTATATACTGCAGGGTCCAACAATAGAGTGAAACAAGGAGGATTGGGACCTTACCCTTTCCTGAGTACCCGACTACATGGACAGTACATGCGTAGTAATCTCCCCGAGTGTTGTTATCAGTGTATTATGATGATAAGACGAAAAAAATTATTTGCTCTGATGGTCTCAGGATCCCTAAAGGTGTCTCTCGATATACACAAGGTGGATGGGAGCTCCAATCCATAGTAGTTTTTTTCAATGCACAACCATACAAAAGGGGCCTTCATATATACCGTCAAGTGTGTGAAGTACCTTTCTATATACCTCAAGGGTATGTGAAAGTTCATTCAATATACCAATGAGTATGTGGAAGAACTGCACAGTCCTCGGGATGCAGTGAAGACATATAACGACATTTCCTACATATAAAGACACCAAAACAAGTCTCAAACCTATCACACTTTGGTAATAAAGTTTACCCTATGCTAGTGTACTAATTTTTATATGAACAATTAGGTGAATGCATGACGCGAATATAAGAACTAATAAACCATGTAGAGATGAAGATGCAGATAATTCACTTTATCATTTAATGGATTCCCTACCTAAGAGAGGAAAACGAGTTCAATTGTCTTCTAACACACAAAACAAATCCCAAAAATGAAACTGAACTGCTACTTTTTTCTGTTCCAAACACAATCAAAACAATGTCTTCTATTTTAATTGAAAATAAATTTAATATCTCTAGTAACGAAACGAAAATATCGTTGAAATTTTTCACACAAAAGTCTTCAAATTTTCTTAATCAAATGCAAAGATGACACCAAAAGCAAAGATTTTTTTGTTTATTTTCGTTATAATAAGAATGAAAATTACAAAATGAAGGATTGGAAATCTTTAAAACTAATCAATATTCCTTCTCTATAATCAATCTTTCTAGATTTTTTGAATTTTTTGGTAAAAAGACAAGCACAAAAAAAACCTTTTACAACTAGAGAAGAAGGACTAGAAATGATATTTTATTTTCTAAAACAAGTAGAGATCAGAGACCTATCCAATCCAAACTCTTTTAAATAACACCAATTATTTAATCAAATACAACTACGAATCTCTTAAATACCAAAATCAATCACAATTTCTTGAAAAGAAAAACAAACCAAGAACACAATCACTTCCAAAAATCAAATGATCAGAGTAACTATCAGGGATATACCTTCAAAAACTGAAAAAATGTATCAAAGGATCAAACACACATTGGAGTTCAAGATCCTACCTGGTACTGCAAGTTGATAGGCTACACCAGAGCGGTGGCAGTCCCGTACCGCACCTTGTAAACAAACATAGAGCGGCAATCCCGCTCTCTACTAACTAACTAACTGCGGTGGCACCATGAGTTAACCAAGGGAAAATTACAGTGGCTGCGCTGTTTATACAGCCCAGGTGATGTGGAAAAATATTATATTTGAAAATCCAAAAACATAAAAAATAATAAATTAAAGTCCAAAATATGAATGTGAATGTCGACTAAAAGACCCAAAGAGTTAATAGCATCAAGGATCGAAGGTGAGCAGAGGAAGATCTATCAAATTCAAATAAAATATATCAAATCACAAGTAGATCTATTGATAAAAAATGAAGATGAAGATTTCAACTTACTAAAAGACCAGGAATTCGTTACTCCCTAGTATGGTCGCCACTTTTGTTAACGGAAAATATTAGTCAATGCGTCCAAATATTATTTCCCTAGTCTGAATGGTTCATATATAGAACAAAACACACTACAATGCAAAGAAACTTTCCCTAGAAATCTAAATCACTTGAATTGAACTGCTCTCATACCCTTTAATGGGAGTATCTGATGGTATGAACTTGTTGTGTTAAATCTATGCAGTGAATGGACCTACAATAGACAAAAAAGGACATATACCACATGATAGTAACAATATAATCTATATTTCTATGTCGATGACCAAGGATAAAGACAAGAAATATAGCATTATAATGAAATATAAATTGTTTAAGGGAAAGAAAACAATGTTTGTATTAATAATCAAAAAAGGAGAGATCACAACCAAGCCTTGGTGTTGGGATCTTCTACCAACGGAAACTTTCCTCAAGCTTCAGCTTTCCTCTAATGAATAAAAGAAGGTATGGTATTATTTGGCCAGAGTCTTGATACTTTAACACAATATGCTTCCCTTTCCCATGAGGGGTGAGACAATATTTAAAGGCCATAATGGATAGAATGGGTTGAGGGTTAAAAGAAGAATGTTGTGGGATTTTCCCAAGGATAATGGAACACACTCTCCACCTGTCTAGATCCTTCTGGATGAGGTTCCATGAATGTTCCTTTGGGAAACTTCTCGAAACTTATTCTTTTTACCTTTTTAGGACAAGCACCGCACTCTACATAAGAGAAACAAGCGGTGTTGAGGAGTACTTTCTAATGCTTGAAGGAAACAAGTGGAAACACCACTCCTTGCCAATGAGAAGGGTGTGTTGTTTGTTTAGGTACCACATGTTGTCCAATAGAAAGGCACGATGGCGGTTAAGACCATGGAAAAAAATAAGGGAATAAGCCTCCTTCTCTCGTTTCTTCACTTCATGCTTTGAGGGATTAGAGAAAACGACAGGATACCCAGCTCGTAACATGATGGTGATGATATTTAGGTTTAAAGGTAATTTTGATGCAAGCTGGGTATAGAATATAAGTGTTGGTATGGAAGATAATTCTTCCCTCCCTGAGAGGGAGTGTTAAATTTACAACATCAAGAGTCATTCTCCAAGCCAATATTGTGCAACTAGGATTGGACCTCATGTGTTGAGGTAGAGATACTGAGTTGGACTCAATGACTTGGACTATATCCATTATGGTGAATATAAGGATGACTAAAGTCATGTGATTAATATCAAGACTCTAGACTTCTAAGTAATATCAAGTCCTATATCCTCATATGATTGAGGTGGAGATGTTTTAAAGTATTGTGAGTAATATCAAGTCATGATTATTATGCAGACACCCAGTGATAGTGAGTACCCATGGCGTGGACCTCCAATCATAAAGGTAGATAATTTTCTTGTTGAAACATAAAATGTTATATGATATATTACTAAACATGATCATTCAAGATATATAAAGATATTAATTATCCTATAGAGACTGATCACCTCTAGAGTGAATTACATTACCATATGACTGTATGGTCTGAGAATAATATAATATGATCATAGCATGTGACAATTCTTCTTACTATAATATGATATGATAGATGATTAATGTTAACATATAGACCATGTAGTAAATAGAAAGAGATTTTGAATTTCCAATAATTAAGTAAATCAAGTCATAAAGCTTCAATTATAAAGCTTTAGTTATAAAGCTTCATTTAAATATGAATGCCACAATCAGTGCTTCAATTAAAGCATCAGATGAAATATTAATGCATGCAATCAGTTAAGTAAATAAGAGCTCAATGTTCATTGACAAATATGATTCAATTAATAATATTTAACTAAGTGTTAAAGAAATACGGACTAGTTAACTATTGTTTTTACACTTTCGTTAAACTACTAGGTGAGACGTAACTTAATCAAAATATGACAATTCAGTTATAAAAGTGTTTGCATGTTGACACTTGAGTTAAATCACTATGACACTTAAGTTAGCATCCTAACTAAGTAGTCATGCATTCAGTTAGATAATGAGTTCGCTCTGATGTTAGTTAACTATTATTTAATGTCCATGATTGAAGGTATGTCGCATATGTTGTGCATGATGATGAATCCAATGAACCGACTTGACATCTTTGAAGGCAATGCACGGTTTTGGTGTATGTGTTACCTAAAGGAACGCAACCATTCACTATTATATTCATGTAAGTGATTTTGTCTTGTTATTAATGTAGTATGCACCTGGAGATTTCATGACAGTTGATACATTTGTTGTTTATTCTATATTTCTCCATGTTCTCTCTTATAGGGCAATCTATTATTTTGTAAAATACTTTCTCTCTGATCTATCATATTATACTATGAAGAATTGTTGGGTTTTTAATCCTCATTTATTTTAAGGGTTTTCCCATGGTACAACTTGTGTTGTGGATGAATGATTTGTGTGATTGAATGTTCCATTGATTCTATTGTTCAATATCTCTAAAATTTAAGTTTTAAAATTCAAAGATCTTCATATTTGATCAAACATGAACAATTATCACTCGTATTTGAACCAATTTCATAGAAAATTTGAAGGTATCAAGGGAAATAATTATTAGACTCATCATTCCCTCATCATTTCATAAAGAAGAATATGAATACCATCTATTTATTACCCTGTCAGTTATATATCGATAATATAGTTACAATTGTTTCTTATAATATGGTTATGGATGGTTGCACTGATGAATGTAATTCAAATATGCCGAAATCCACATAGGTATAGGTGGACACCCACCTATTTCACTAGCTCAAAACAGTTTTCCTTTTTGACATTTTTTTGTAATTTTCTACGGTTTTTCGGGTCCCCAACTTCCAGGGACGTTTTGAGGCCCTAAATGATGTTTTTTGGTGATTCATGGGGATAATTTATTTTCAACAGCATGCATGAAACCCTAGTATGAAGTTGTAAATTTGAAATAGACCTTTCCAATGGGCTATCGAGCGCCTGAAACAAACATTGTATGCAAAAGTGATGACCCTGAGAAGTTGATTGTTCAACTAACCACCTTGGGGATGCAAACTTTATGACGATTCATATCCTAAGGTTAGTTTTAGGTTTTTTTCCTCCTTTTGTATTCATCTTGTCATGAGTGAGCATAGCCACCACATCTCTTCTTAGACCATTCTAACTTCTTTTGTTTTACAGTTTATTCTATTTCTTTCATTTAATTGAATATGATTTTATTGTATCACTATGTTTATTTCAATATATCTATGTATGTGAATATATATATGCTCTCATTTTGTTCTCACATAAATCCAGACCAGTGGTATCAGAGCCTTTAGCTCTTGTGATTGCTTAGTGCATGTCCCCGACAAGATCTGGATATCGAGAGTTGGGTATCGAGCAAGTTGATATTGGAGAAAATACTTCTCGTCGTCCCAAGCAGACTCACATGAATGGTGAAGAAAAGAGAGATGATGAAGCAAAAGATCCTATTAAACTATTTCTCAAGGAATCCCTTGTGCGAAAGTGGAATGATATGATGGATAACTTCACCCAGATCCTTCGAAGAATGTTGGCAGCGGTGGATGCACCTTTAATAAGTAGTCATTTTGGGGGGGTGATTCCCTTCAAGGTACAAGTTAACTTTGACATCCACTTATATTAAGGAAAGATAGATGTATATGATTTAGAAAAATGGTTGAGTTTGTTAGAGGGTTACTTCTCTGTTCAAAAAAAAATCGACAGTGAAAATATCACCTTCACGCTCCTTCAGTCCCTCCCCCATATCAAATACTGGTTGGACAAGTACTATGAGAGGCATGCGAGAAATGAATATGAAATTTTCAATACAGAACCCACTTGGGAATCTTTTGTTGATGTTGTAAAAGAGGAATTATATCCTATCAGAAACTATGATGACCAATACATCCAATGGATGACATTGCACTAGGAAAGAGACTAAACAGTGTCGAATTATAGCAATATATTCCATACCTTGCACTCAAAGTTGGGTATCAAAGACTCTAAATGTTACTTGGTTCTAAAGTACCGCAGTGGCCTACATAGGTACACTTAGTTGGAGATGGATTTCATAGACATATTCTCACTAGGATAATCTGACCAATATGACAACAAGATCAAGAAAAAGTTTAATCAAAATAATAAATGGGATTTTGGGTCTGCAAATCAGTAACGGAAGCTGGGAAAAAGTGGCCACAATTCACAACAAATGGACAGAGCAATGACGCAAAAATTCCTAACAACTAGTATAGTCACAGGAAAATAAGGGTAATGGGAAATCGAAGAAATACACCGACAAGTGGTGTGAGTTCCACAAAAACCCATGGCACAAAACTGTTGAATTCCACTCAAAACAATCATTGTTGGTGAAGAGAAAATCCCTAGATCCAGACTCTAAATCAAACACTAATGCATAGAAAGAAAGGATAAATTGATCATTGACACAGAACCTAGTGCCATGATCGCAACTTTAAATATCCAACGAAAAGAGTTAGAGGACCTAGAGAAGGGGAGCACCTCTTCCATTAGCAACTATGGGTGTAGGGTAATCCGCTACATTTCATTGTTGAGATTGGTAGTAAGAAAAACCTCATCTTTGTCAAGGTCATCAAAATATTTAATCTTCTGACAGTTCCACATCCCCAACCCTTCAATATTGGCTAGATAAGCTAGGGACGAGACATTTGCATCAGTCAACAATTTCGCACCTCCTATGGCATCAATATATTCGAAGATGAGGTAATGTATGATGTTGACCCGCTTGAATTTTGTGATATTATTTTAGGAAAACCATATATGTGGAAACATCATGTTGTGTATGATTCTAGACCTCGTAGTGTCATTTTTACTTTGTGAATGAAACTATATAGGATACCAAAGAAACTTCCTGCTACTGCAGTGTCTCTCATCACAGAAAAGCAGTGCCAGAAGGTAATCTCCTAGATAGGGGAATTTGTACTCTCCATGTTTCGTTATAAGTGTTAATGAAAGATCACAACAAGATCCACCACCTCCACACATAATCCCTCTATGTAGCAAAAAAACGTGGACAAGATCGTTGAAGAATACAAAGACATTGTCACCACACCTGTCGGGATTCCAATGCATTTCCATGTCAATCATTCCATTGATTTGATCACTCGTGAGCCTTTAACTAATTGGCTGGTATACAAGAATTTCCTCATGGAGAATGAATAAATCAAATGTAGGGTTCAATATTTAATCCAAAAGGGGCACCTTCAACCCACCTCCTCAACTTGTGGGAGCCCAATTATGTTGGTACAAAAGAAAGATGGGACATGGAGACTATGTATTGACTATCGATCTCTACACAAGATCACAATCC
This sequence comes from Pseudotsuga menziesii, assembly GCA_001517045.1. NCBI lineage: Eukaryota > Viridiplantae > Streptophyta > Pinopsida > Pinales > Pinaceae > Pseudotsuga > Pseudotsuga menziesii. The sequence continues at coordinate 216,751 of LPNX010095914.1, forward strand.
AGAATCAGTATCCCATTCCCAAGATTGATGACCTCCTCAACCAAATCAAAGGGGACAAGTATTTCAGCAATATTAACCTAAAGTACGGTTATCATCAAGTGCTAATTGAGTAGACCGATGTCTAGAAGACTACCTTCAAATCTTAGGAAGGTATTTTTGAGTGGTTGGCCATGCCTTTCAGCTTGACAAATTCTCCAACAACCTTTATTAGGATTATGGATGAAATTCTAAGGACATTCACCAATTCCTTTGTGTTTTTATATCTAGATGATATGATCATTTACATCAGAACATGGGGAAAACATTTGCAACATATTCACCAAGTCCTCAACACCCTGCGATAACACAAGTTATATTCCAATATAGAGAAGTGCTCATTTGGGATGGAAAGGGTTCAGTATCTAGGATACATCATGGACAAACATAGTGTTGATGTAGATCTAGACAATATCCAAGAAATTCTCTATTATCCAACTCGACGACTCTCACAGAGCTTCGCAGCTTCCTGTTGGGGCGTGCACCTTAACGGTCCTTAATTTTGGTAACTCCACGGTTTTTGTGGAAGCTTGTAAGTGGAGTTGTGACTCAAAATAGTCTTAGGGGTATCGAGGTTGAGTCAAAGCCCTCTTTTTGTAATAAACCCATGGTTTAATTCCAGGGCTTAGGGTTCGGGGTGCCCATGGTTTTGTAATAAGTGCACTTGTATAAATAAGAACTTTTGTAAAAGAGTCTGGTTAGGCTTTTGATGTAACATGATTTGATGCGAAGCTAAGTCTAGTTTTGTAAGGAAGGTTAAGTCCCAACTGTGTGCGTGGATGACCTCTGCAGCTGTGTGTGCAGAGGGTTTTTGGGTGATTAAGAATATCTATAGCTGTGTGCGCAGAGATCTGCAGCTTAGTGCGCAGCTTGAGGAATTGAAGGGATTTGCAGTTGAGTGCGCAGATCAGAACTGTGGTTTTTGTAAAGAGTTGAATAAAACACAGTTCTGTGGACGTAGCCCCTAAACTGGGGGTGAACCACATTATATCTTGTGTTGTGGTTCTTTTGTGTTGTTTCTGTTATGTTCTTTTATGCATTGATAAGTAGATAACTCATAAGAAAGATCACTGCTAAATACTAACTTCGCCGTGAATTCCCAGTTAAGGGTTAAGCAAGACACTGTTTGTTTATCTAACTGCGAAGCTATATAAGTGATTGTCGAAGATCTGTATTGTATGATTATTATTTGTAAAGGCTAAAGGTACAGTAATATCCCTCTTCTACTTGCAGAAACCTGATTCTGCGGCACCCCATAGCTGTTTCGGGTGAGACTGCAACCTGTTCGCAAGTTGTTGCCGAAAGGGCCAACACTGTGGGTCTTTTGTTGGTGCGAAGACAAAAGTATAGAACCCAGGTCTGCCCTAAGCCCAAAAAATTGGTTCTGTTGCCGGTTGAACTCAGTATCTTCTCAAGAGGGGTTTACGTCGTACCTAGAGGGCTATGTTTTGGAGACCCTCAGTGAAATAAATCAGTGATTGGATTGAAGAGACTTATCTGAAATTTGTTGAACAAGAGAACAAAGATCCGCATCGCAATTCAGACGAATTTTTACAAAGGTACATTTTTTCTGATGTTTATGAAATTTTCTTTGGTAGTATCCACATAGAGTTGCACCAGTGGTTATCCAGGTTGACAGAGAGAAAGACGAACTTCCAAGAAGGCCAGTTTCCTGATTGGACCCCCGCAAGAATTAATATATTGAAAAGGGTGAACAATGAGATATCCCGAGCTGTTGATTTCCGGACAACGCGAACCCTTGAAGCATTTGTGACGGAGTTCACCATCGACAAAAGTACTTCCTTCAGTGAAGCTAAATGGCTGCTTTTCAAAGGACCAAGGGGTAAGTACTTGAATTCATTTAATTTGAAAATTAAAATTCTATTGGTTGAAAAAGGTATATTGCTCATTGAATCAGACTATTAGATTTAGTAGTACTAACTTATGTTTGGAAGTGAAAGTGACTTCGACAAGCAAAGTGGTTTGTTGCGAAGTGGTAAAAGATACAAGAGGAATTTTGGATCCTATACCCTAGGTTAGAATACTGAATATACCCCTGTAAGTTCAGCAGACCCGATGCCCAACGAAACCCCTTCTGTTGGAAACCCTCCGGTAACCCCGCAGCGAAGCCCTATTATCCCTAAGAACCCATCGCAGTCTGAAAGTAACCCTAGCTCGAGTATTCCTGTCGTAGATAAGTCTACCCCAGTAAGTTCCACCCCGCTTACTACCAGTCCCCCTCCCTTCCCCCCTAGATCCACGATGGCCCATATGAATGATGACATTAAGCTCCCAGTCTTTAAAGGAACTGGATTAGAGGATCCAGAACATTTTTGGTTCTTATGTGAAGCCGTGTTGACTGCTAAGAACATTACAGATCAAGATACAAGAAGAGCGCAACTGGTTACTTCTTTTAGAGACCGTGCTTTGACCTGGTTCATGAATTTTTCCAGTACTCAGAACCATGTCTTGGCTGATATAAAAGTAGCAATGATAAAGGAATTTAAGAAGCCTAAATCAGAATCGTAGTGTATCACTGAACTAAAGGAAATTCAGCAGAGGCGAGGAGAATCAGTGTGGGACTTTGATCAGAGGTTCTAAGTTCTGCTAGATCAAGTCAGTTTCACTATTGGACCAGCGCAGCATAAGGAATGGTTCATTGCAACTTTGTTACCGCATATCAGGACTCTACTCATGCAACAGAAGGTTGTTGATCAACAAGAGGCTTTGGAAATTGCTATGAAGCTTGAAACAGCTCCTGTCGAAGATAATTTTGGTATAGCTCAAATAAAAGTGCAGTTAGCAGAAATGGCCTTGGAGTTGTGTGACATGAAGAAAGGAAAAGTTGTTCGAGAAGAGGTTTGGTGTACACGATGTCGGACAGAAGGGCATGACAAGGAACAGTGTCCTGCGGTAAGAAATTACCTGAATTCTGGTGCACCAAACCTATTCAATCCTAGTGTTCTATATTGTGAGATCTGTAGGACAACTGGCCAGCATCGACCTGAAGACTGCTATTTACTGCAAAGATATGTGCAAGTACCTAAGAACCCCTATTGCAAGTTCTGTAAGTCAGTTGGACACAACGAACATGAATGTCGCAGTTTTGACCTCATGAGAGGACGAACCTATGATGGATATGGGTACCGTGGTAGTACCTCAGGTCGAGGTACTTTTGGAGGTCATGGTCATGGTGGTATTCCTGGAAGAGGTCGACGGCAGGTGGTGTGCTATAATTGTAATCAGGAAGGACATCTAGCTAGAGACTGTCGGAACCCAACTACGACATGTCGATATTGTAGAGCAGTCGACCATGTGATAGAGCAAATCCTGCATGTAATGTCCCCGGTTTTGACCCCGTTTGCATGATGTATATATTGTAATTAATTGTGGTGAGGAGGTCAAGGAAAAATCCCCACCATCGATTTGGTTGTGTATGTTTCGGCAAAAGGGATAGTTGCCGATGGTATATCATGCTATCCGGCACATTATGGTTGGCATCATGTAAACACGCACATCAATTAAAATAAACCACAACCAGCTATGGCAGTGCAACGTTGAATGAAAATGGCATGGTTCCAAAGGATAAGGGGTGGGGGATGTCAAACCTTGGTTATGGGGAAAAAACCCATGTGTTGCGACCTTGTTGAATTGTCACCCTTTTTGTCTCATCCAACCTCTTCCAACCTCTTTAATGTATCGTTGGGTAGCTGAGGAGTTATGACTGCTAGTGGTTGAGGCAGTTATGGTCTTTGGGAGTGGGGTGGCAAAACTGTCAGTCCCTTGCCCACATGCACACTCCACCCACAACTGCATTCACTCAATCTCTCTCTCGCAACCTTCCATGCTCCCCATTCTCCATTCTGTCTGTTCATTCCTCATGCAGAGGCCGCTGTCTGTTCTTCCTCACACATGGTCTTCACCTTCATGGTGGTGATTTTATTCATCCTCACGCAGAGCCGTGGTTGTTCACCTTCACACGGAGGGTTCTCTTCATGAACAGGCGGGAGACCTTCGTTGCTACACTCACGCGGGTAGGGATTTGGTCTATATGTTCCTCATCTGCACGCAAAGGGAAGCGATTCACTCTCATGGTTGTATGTCCATCTATGTGCATAAGCAAAGCTGTCCCTCCTCACGCACAGGCTGAGAGTATGTAGTTCCTTCCCCAGTGGGGGACTGTGTAAGCCTTTCTGTTTTCTTAATTGTCCAGGACGGACTGTTGTTTTCCCTATGTGGTGATTGTGGTTGCTGTTACATTGTGGGATTGTTGTCTTCCCTGCGTATTTGGTTGGTTGTGGTGTCCAATTGCTTTTGGGCCACTGTGTATTCGTAGTGAGTTGTTTTCTACTGAGGTCTGCGCTGGGAATGCTGTTCATTATCCATTTTGGACTATGGATTGTTGTTGTCATTCGCATTGTGTGTTGTGGCTGCTAAAGTACCATGGATTGGGTCGCAGCTGAGTTGTTTTGGCCACACTAGGGCCAAGAAAAACTCTGTGTTGCCTTGTGGGCTTGAGCTATGCTCATCTTTTGTTGGGATTATCCCTGGTTTTCTTTACCCTCTTCACAGGGCTGTGAAGGGATTGTTATGCTGCGGGTATGCAGTGGTTGGTCTCTGGACTGTGCTGGCTTGGCGATTTTGGAAGGCCTAGTAAACCCAGCCGTGTTGGTTTGCTGATTTGTGTCCCCTGGCTATGTGTAATCCTGCATTGACCCTTATCCTTGGAGGAATCATCCCTAGCTCGGGGGTGGCAGTGTTGTTGAGAGATTGATGAGCATGCTGGCCAATGGTTGGGTGGAACGTTGCAACGAAGTAGCTGGTTGCGAGATACTTCATCAAAATATAAGTAATCTTGGTTGTTTTGTCTCTGTAATTTATATCTATTGCATAATGAATTATGATGAACATGTTTTAGGATGAAAATGTATGGGTGTTGCTTCCACTGAATGTTGATTCATTCTGCATCTATGTATGCTTGTAAGTTTTAATTCTAGCATTGATGTTTGCTTATGTTCATGGGGCTGTTTGCCTGTCTATATTGTGGTGTTCGTCGCGTCCTCTTCGCCGGTTGAGGGATGGGGACATGACACCACAGCTGATAGCCAAGATATAAGAAAGAAATAGTGCTCCTACTCAGAATATTCAGATGATTGTTGTAGAGCAAAGACCTGTTCCATCCATTAATGTTGTTACAAGGAGTGGCGCCATGACGCAAATACAAAATAAGGAGAAACAACCTGAAGAGGCTTGGGTTCGTAAGGCCCCGGAGAAAATTCCAACCTTCGATGTGGGAAGAGAAAAAGAGACAATTCTGGAAGCCAAAAAAGACTTTGTTGATCCGAGCACACCAGTAGCACCTGCGCAGCAGCAGTCACAGTCTCAAGAAGCTTCGACGGATAAAGTAAGTACACTGTTTTCATTTTTACAGAGTTGCATGAAGCTCTTAAAAAATCAGAATGCTTTAAATGAGTTACAGAAAGTTATTGCTTCTTGCAAACCTCAGCGAAGCTCTGGTAAGGAAAAAACTATTAATAGAGTCAGAAGAACTGGAAGAGAAATGAGATTGCATGCTCAGATAGGAGAATATGACATGACTGATGTCATTCTGGAACTAGGATCCGAAGTAAATGTCTTAACTAAACAAACATGGGAACAAATGGGAAAACCTACCCTTGAATGGTCTCCTATACAGTTGAGATTAGCCAATCAGCAGAAGATTGTGCCCCTAGGAAGATTCCCTAGTGTCCCAGTAGATATTGATGGGGTCAGTACTTTAGCATACTTTGAATTCATTGAGATAATTGACGATAGCAACCCCTACCCAGCTTTGCTAGGAATTGAGTGGGAAATAGACAATGCTGTAGTCATTAACCTTAAGAAGAGACAGATGACTTTCGAAGGGAAAGGTTTGAGACTCATAGTACCAATGGACCCTTCTCAAGGAGAAAGGTACACAAAACCACTCAGAGATGAAGATCAGGATGTTTTGGACCATATCTACAACATCACACCTAAGGAAGAAGATTATGTTGATCCTACTACCGAAGGTATCATGGATTGGCAGTGTGACAGCTCCTGCATGACAGATTCAAATGATGGTCTAGAGAATTGGCAGAATAGACTTTATGAACTACATGGACATCGATGTGCAAGAATTACCAAGTCTCTCATATGGCTTGGTTCACAGACAAGAGACTTGCCTACCTTTGATGGCTTGACAGACCCAACAGATTTTATTATACAATTCTCAGAGCAGGTACCAGATTCACAGAAAATGGAGATTCTAGATTTGGCATTCAGAGCCATAGTAGCTAGATGGTGGAATGGTCATAAAAAGTACATTCATAGTTGGGAAGCGGGCCAGAAGTCCCTTTTCCTAAGATTCAAGGATCAACCTCAGGAGGCGTGAAGCAATTTTAATGGTAAGACTAGTCCTCAGGGACATTTGGAGCAATGCTATGAAGCATGGAAGCATGTACCTCGTGAAGAATGGGTACATCGGTTTGTGCACACCCTGGAACCTATAGCAAAGAACTGGTATGCGGAGGTCAAGCTTCACCATGGTACTGTAAGTTGGGATAGTCTTGTTGATAGTTTTGTGCTAACATTTTCTATTAATGAGGTTTGTCCTTATTTGGACGCAGCTGTTAGGTTGATCCATACTAAAGTGTTTGATGATCAAGAAATAGCAGAATACCAACATGATTGGAAGGAACAAGAAGCTAATGCAGTAGAATTTTATAACCTCGTAATTGACGAGGATGATGATCCGTGCAACATTAACATTCCTGAGTCAGAAGGACACTGTGAAGTACATGGACCAGCAGTTGAAGCACCTGAAGTGACTCAGCCCTTGAAGATGTGGACAATAAACATTGGATCAGAAGAAAATCCTAAGTATGCTATCATTGGAGATTATTGGGATGAAGAAATGGTGAGCAAAGTGACCCAACTTCTCCATGAGTATCAGGACCCATTTCCGACGAAGTTTTCAGAGATGAAAGGTATCCTTGGTGATATAGGAGTAATAAAGATCCCTTTGAAACATGATGCGAAGCCTTTGAAACAGTGCCCTTATAGGATGAACCCTAAGTATAAAGAAAAATTTAGAATGGAGCTCGATAAGATGCTTGCTGTGGGAATCATTGAGCTGGTTGAAGAATCTGAATGGGTCAGTCCTATGGTGGTGCAAGAAAAGAAGACTAAGGGAGAAATCAGAATCTGTGTTGATCTGAGGAAGCCGAATGATGCTTGTTTACATGATCCTTTCCCTACTCCCTTTACAGATGAAGTTTTAGACAATGTCAGAGGTCAAGAAGTGTACTCTTTTACTAATGGATTTTTAGGTTACCATCAGATTAGAATTGCTCCAGAAGATCGACATAAGACAACCTTCGCTACAGAAATGGGATCCTTTCAGTATACAGTTATGCCCTTTGGATTGAAGAATGCACCTGCTATGTTTTCTAGAGTAGTCATCTCTGCATTTAAGGAATTTATACATAAATTCTTAGAAGTTTATTTTGATGATTGGACTATATTTGGGTTACTAAAAGACCATATAGCTAGTTTAAGACTTATGCTGGACAAGTGTAGACAGCATTAGATTTCATTGAACTTGAAAAAGTGTATCTTTTGTGCACCTTTTGGAATTCTGCTAGGTCATAATGTATGTAAGCAAGGACTGATGATGGATCCTCCAAAGATAGCCATTATTGTGAACCTGCCACCTCCGAAGTCTGTTAAGCATCTTCACACTACACTTGGTCATACTGGATATTACAGGAAATTCATTAAAGGATATGCTCAGATCACAGCCCCTATGGAAAAGCAATTGAAGAAAGATATTAAGTTTGAATGGACACCTGAGTGTCAAGAAATCTTGGATTTTTTGAAGGAAAAGATGGTAACTGCCCCTATCTTAGTATTCCCTGATTGGAATAAGGAGTTTCATGTGCATGTTGATGCATCCTCCATTGCTCTGGATATAGTATTGGCTCAGTTAGGTGAAGGTAATATTGATCACCCTATTGCTTTTGCAAGTAGAAAATTGTCCACAGCAGAAAATAATTATACTACGACAGAACGAGAAGGTCTAGCTATGGTTTATGCATTGCAGAAGTTTCGACACTATCTGTTAGGATCTCATTTTAAGATGTTCACTAACCATTCTGCTTTGAAGTATTTGGTTAACAAGCCTGTGCTAGGTGGAAGGATATGCAGATGGTTGATTCTGTTTCAGGAATATGACTTTGAGATCATAGTCAAACCTGGAAGACTTAACCTAGGTCCTGACCACTTGTTGAGGCTCGAGTCAGGAGAAGAGCCCATTAGTTTGGACGAAGGTCTTCCTGATGCCCAGTTGTTTTCCATCCAGATGGTTGATGACTATTTTCAGGATATTGTTCAGTACTTATCTACAGGTTTTGCACCCGCCGAAATGACAACACAACAGAAGAAGCAGCTGGTGGTTAGAGCAGCCGACTTTACCTTAATAGCAGGACAGCTATATAAGATGGGACCAGATGAAATACTGCGCAGATGTGTCATGGAGCATGAAAAACCATTAATTTTGGCTGAGGCACATTCTGGAGCAGCAGGAGGTCATTACGCAGGAAAAGCTACAACACAGAAGATTCTGACAGCCGGATTGTGGTGGCCCACAATTCATAAGGATGCATGAGAGTATTGCCACAGCTGCAACATCTGTCAGAGGACAAGCAAACCATCTAGGAGGGACGAGATGCCTCTAGTTCCACAGGTAACTTTACAAGCCTTTGACAAGTGGGCTATTGATTTTGTTGGACCTATCAATCCCCCTGCGAAGAAATCTGGATCAAGATACATTATTACAGCAACTGACTACCTTACTCATTGGGCCGAAGCTCAACTGGTCAAGAACTGTAGTGATGCTACAGCTACGAAGTTAATTTTCGATAACATCTTGTCAAGATTTGGGTGTCCTAGAATTCTTATGAGTGGTCAAGGATCACATTTCATAAATAAGACTATTGAAGTATTGACTGAAGAATTTCAAGTATATCATCAGAAGAGTACTGCCTATCATCCTCAAGCTAATGGAACTATTGAAGCATTTAACAAGATCCTTGAACATGCTCTGATGAAGGTTTGCAATGTTAATAGAAATGATTGGGATCTTAGAATTCCAGCAGTACTATGGGCTTATAGAACCACCTGCAAGAAGTTGACAGGCCATACACCTTTTAGGTTGGTCTATGGACAAGAAGCAGTCATTCCCATGGAGTACATTGTTCCTAGCCTAAGAATATCTAATTTCACAGAGATGGATGGTCCAGCTATGATGAAAGAAAGGCTGGCAAATATACTAGAACTTGAAGAAGACAGATTCATCGCAGGGTTCCAGTAGTAAGTACAGAAAGCCAGAGAAAAATCATGGCATGATAGACACATTGGAAAGGACCATACATAGTGCAGAGAGTTACCAATGGTGGTGCATTCCATCTAGCTAAATTGAATGGAGAAATTTTACCTTCCATGGTGAATGGAAGTAGGTTAAAGAAGTACAGGGACAAGACGGCCCCCCCCAATCAGAAGTAATAACAAGAAGGACAGTATAAGTACCAAGAACAGTTGGAATTGGGTACTAGACTATAATGAAGTTGTTCTCAAAGCTACGAAGTGTTGAAGACTGTCAAAGTTCGAAGGTTGAAGTTTGGTTGCCGCTTGGGTCAGGATGGGTTGAAGGCCAATATTGTGTCGAAGGTACTCATTGAGGCGAAGCTGAAGTTAGTGGTTATGTCGAAGACGAAAGGTGTGTCGCAGCCTAAAATGTGACTGATGGGACAAACTAGACTTGGCGGCACCGGCACGTGAACTGCCTTAACAGCCTGTAATGATGAGATCTTGGGAAAATCTAGCGCTGTGTGGACAGGATTTACCGCCGCTCCAGCAGATTTGGTGTCATTCATGCACCATCATGACAGATTTTGTTGCGGGATTCTATAAGAAGCCACATAGGCCTGCGACTCCTGCATTGCACATTTCTTTGAAGTTTACAGTTAGCACTATGTCCAATGATCACAAAGTCCATGAATTGTTACGAGAGATTAGGGAGAGAGGTCTGCAGAACCTTATGAGCAATCCACCCTGCGAGGAGATGTCTCCAGCGCCAAAGCAGCCAATGCAGATACAATCAACCAGAAAGAAATTTAAGGCAGAAGTTCGCTCTAAGCAGAACGAAGAAAGGCACAAGCCCTCAGGAAAGACTCTGGAGGATCCCGAGATGTATCCTCTTGGCTCAACGGAGTGGAGGCATGCTGTTTGTCTTATGCAAAATTACATTGGCATGCAATCACAGGAGCCTCATCTGCTAAGGACCCAAAGTTGTGGATGGTCAAATGTTCCATAGGACATGAACGGGAGGCAGTTCGAGGGATGGAGTCGCTGATAGCTTTATAAGGCTCAACAATTCCCATGACCATCATAAATCTTGCAAAGGAAGACAACAACATAAGGAACATCGATAGTATGCTAAGAATGAAAGGATGAAGGATTAAGCAAGCTGCGGCCGTGGTAGAAGTAGCAAAAAGGATGACGATGATGACAGGCAGATAAGGGAGCAGGAGGGCAGGAAAATAAAATTGATGGTCACAGAGATGCAGACAGATACAGAGCTTGACAGAGTGTGTAAGGAGATCATAAATAAGGAGGAAGCAGCTAAAGATATCATTCTACTACCAGATAAGCAGCTGAGTGTCCCATGACGGGACACTGGTGAGTCTTAGGGGCCTGTTGGGGCGCGCACCTTAACAATCCTTAATTTTGGTAACTCCACGATTTTTGTGGAAGCTTGTAAGCGGAGTTCCGACTCAAAATAGTCTTAGGGGTATCGGGGTTGAGTCAATGCCCTCTTTTTGTAATAAAACCATGGTTTAAGTCTAGGGTTTAGGGTTTGGGGTGCCCATGGTTTAAGCCCATGGTTTTGTAATAAGTGCACTCGTATAAATAAGCACTTTTGTAAAAGAGTCAGGTTAGGATTTTGATGTAAGATGATTTGATGCGAAGCTAAGGCTAGTTTTGTAAGGAAGGTTAAGTCCCAGCTGTGTGCGTGGACAACCTCTGCAGCTGTGTGCGCAGAGGGTTTTTGGGTGATTAAGAAGATCTGCAGATGTGTGCGTAGAGATCTGTAGCTTAGTGCGCAGCTTGAGGAATTGAAGGGATCTACAGCTGAGTGCGCAGATCAGAACTGTGGTTTTTGGAAAGAGTTGAATAAAACACAGTTCTATGGACGTAGCCCCTAAACTGGGGGTGAACCACATTATGTCTTGTGTTGTGGTTATTTTGTGTTGTTTCTGTTATGTTCTTTTATGCATTGATAAGTAGATAACTGATAAGAAAGATCACTGCTAAATACTAACTTCGCCGTGAATTCCCAGTTAAGGGTTAAGTAAGACACTGTTTGTTTATCTAACTATGAAGCTATATAAGTGACTGTCGAAGATCTGTATTGTATGATTATTATTTGTAAAGGCTAAAGGTACAGTAATATCCCTCTTCTGCTTGCAGAAACCTGATTCTGCAGCACCCCATAGCTGTTTTGAGTGAGACTGCAACCTATTCGCAGGTTGTTACCGAAAGGGCCAACACTGTGGGTCTTTTGTTGGTGTGAAGACAAAAGTATAGAACCCGTTTTTGCCCTAATCCCAACACTTCCTAGGAATTGCAAATGCCTATCACATATTTTTGTTAGGATTCTCTAATATTGCTTGATTCCTTAGCTAGGTGACCAAAGGTGGATCTAGGGCCAATTTAATTTGCTGCAACACACAACAACACACATTTGAGGAGATGAAGCATCGTTTATGCTCAACCCTCGTCCTTACTTTACAAAATATACAGCAACCCTTTGAGATCGAAGCAGATGCTTTGGACTATGCCATTGGTGCAGTCTTCACTCAAAATGGCCATCTAGTGGCATATCATAGTGAGACACTTTCAAATACATTCCACAAGTACCCCACCTATGTCAAGCGTGATAATTTCTTTACAGTGAGATCTAGGAGCTAAGGAAATATTCACAATCTAAGTTATTCACAAAATATGCAAGAAAACATTAAAAGAGAGAGAAATAACACACATGGATGGTGCCAATAACTGATTTTTATATTAGTGTACATCTTTTACATATGTGTGGTACATACTTCTAATACATTGGGCAAAAATCGTTGGCCTATGGAGGCCATTTGGATGCATACATGTGTCAGGATAGGATTTGACCCCAAAACCCTCCCAGGTGGACCAATCAGCTCCTAAACCATCCCAAATAGTCACAAGTGCTAGTGTGAACATGGTTGGAGCATAATTGAAGGCAGGATAGGCATGGGTGAGCACATGTGTGAGTGGGAGAGGATCTAGGAGGCAATAAATGCCCAAGGAAGGCCAAAAATAACCAAATACATGCACTAGCGCCCATGTTCAAACAAGTTCCCTTATTTAAGGGATGGGGAGTGTAAAAGGACTAATGAACATTAATGAGGGCATATGGATTGTCATAATGATCAAGGTGGAGTGCCTCAACTGTAGTAAATGATCAACATAGCTTAATTTTTGGACCATATGACATAGCATAAAATCTAATGAAATGTATCCTAGGTGTATGATAATGGTACTAAGGTGGATTAATTCTCTAACACCCCCCTTAATCATAACTTAGTACAGATTAACCAAATGATTATTGAGGCCTTGGAAACTAAGGCTCAAGTCACCTCTTTGAACAAAAAATATTAGTCCATATAACTGAGGTAAGGAGGAAAACCTCATGGGAACAAAACATCCCCTCTAAAATGGACATGACACAAAGATGATCAAAATGTATTCAATAGGTCCTCTTCTTAACTTGAATGAGCTGAAAGAACAACTTCTTTGTGATGGACTTGGTGAATATGTTGTGGATGCCAAGATCACGCATCAATGTGTTGAAGACAAAGAACATATGGAGAGACCCCTTGAAGGTAATAATTTGCTGATGTAGGAGAATCATACGAATGTTTTTTGCTGCAACCATACTCTGATTTGGAAGCATAATCAATAATAAAAAATACGTCTTTGAAAACTCTTTCCCAAAGAGCATCAAAATACTCAACAAAATCAGCCTCATGTGTAGCTACCATATCATGAATTAAACCATGAATCTTCTTCCCAATTTGATGAAGAACCTTCATAAATCTGTAAAAAATCTCACGAGGATCTAAAATATCAGAATAGATGTCATATACAGTAGAAAATATCATAGGTATAGTGTCTCCATAAGTGAATGGGCCCATAGTGGGAAAAGAGTGGGCAACTAGATCACACTGGCAGTTGAGCGATCTTGGATGGTCTAGAGATTTAAAAACTAAACCATGGATGGTGATATCAAGTCCATACATGTGGAAAATAATTACCATTAATTCTGATGACATGGTTTTCTAACCAATGAATGATATGAAAGACATAATAACAACATACACAAGTGGCATAATATTGGAAACAAGGCAGTTTTGAGATTTTCCAACTAGCAAACTTGAGGGTTGTTGAGTCTTTTGGGAATCAAATGGTTAGGGAAATAATTCTATGATAGTAATAACCTGCATATAATCATTTATATCTACTCCATAATTAGAATAGGAAGGATATTAATGGAGTGATAAAGATCTTTCAAAAGACAAGTCAGAAACTAGTGAAAAATGACTAGTTTTTTAGGAATCTTTGGCGAACTATTTGGGGTTTCTTCCAAGGAAGGGATGGAGTTTTCAGATTCTGATATATAAAACTAAAAATCAGAAATAAATACATCTGAAACAGAGATATGAGAAATGGGTTTCTCCCTTGCACCCAAAGCATACAAGCACTTACCATCTTCTTGCTCAAAGGAGGGTTGCACTGCCCTCTTCTTGCAAAATCTGGAACATCAATATTGTTCTCCTTAAGGAGATTGGTCATGAAGTCCATATTCTTTCTGAAGAAATATTTTTCATGATGTGAACCTCTGCAATAATCAAATTTTGGCTTCTCTCTCCTACTCTTCATGCTCTTGGATTTCAAATCGTCATCAATTGAGCTTGAGCTTTCTGTATCCGAATGCTTCTTCTCCTTCACTCTTTGTTGCTTCGAATCCTTGGATTTTTTCTTTCCTTTTTCTGGATTTGAAACTCCTACAACAAGGGATTGATCCTTACTGGATTTGATGGTACCCATTTGCACTAGCTTCTCTTGTTCCTAAGTCAAAGACTCCATGAAGTATACCAATGGAGGCATTCTCCAATTTCGAACTGTCATCTTTCTAGAATGGAATGTTGAGACAAACACAGAATACTCAAGCCCTAGATTCGAAAGTATAGATAAGATCAGCTGCTCTTATTTCTTCTTTATGCCACATTGTTTCAACTGAAGCGCTAATGATTTGAAATTGGTGAAGAAGTCTTAGATCGTCTCAAATTTACTTGGGCTCAGTGAGATCAACTCATTATCGAGATGGTGGCGTATCATCTCATCAGTATTCCCAAATAATGACTCAAGATTGAGAAAAAATTAATTGGGTGTGCCAATACTATATACATGGAAGAGAAGGTCCCTCAAAGTACTGAGACAAAGCATCCCAAATGCCTCATCAAGTCAGTTGAAGTACTTTGATTTATCCACAATAGAGTTGGCTCGGTCTCAGTTCCCATGGTGACTCTGTACAGACCTTTTGACCTCAACGGGATCATCATTTCAGCATTATATTCGAAATATTTGAATGGGGTAAGCAACACATGTGTTTGCTCCATTCTGCTTGCACATTGTGTGAAAAAACACTGGATGCACCTGCAATGCAAACACTCAAATTTCATGGAAAATGTCCTAAAAAGAAACTCAAACACTCTATTTTTTATTTGCATATCCACAAATCTGTGATACCATGTGAGAATTGCTTCACAGTGAAATCTAGGAGCTAATAAAATATTCACAATCTAAGTTATTCACAAAATATGCAAGAAAATAGTAAAAAAGAGAGAAATAACACACATAGATGGTGCCAATAACTGATGTTTCTATTAGTTTACAAGTTGTACATATGTGTGGTACATAATTATAATACATTGGGAGAAAATTGTTATCCTATGGAGGCCATTTGAATGCATACATGTGTCAGGCTATGATTTGACCCCAAAACCCCCCTAGGCAGACCAATCAGCTCCCAAACCATCCCAAACAATCATGAATACTAGTTTGAACATGGCTGGAGTATGCTGGATCATAAATGAAGGAAGGATAGGTGTGGGTGAGCACATGTGTGAGTGGGAGAGGCTCTAGGAGGCAATAAATTCCCAAGGAAGGACAAAAATCATCAAATACATGCACTAGGACCCATGGTCAAATAAGTTCCTTGATTTAAGGGATGGGGAGCACACTAAGACTAACTTTCATCAATGAGGGCATATGGATTGTCATAATGATGAAAGTAGAGCTCCTTAGCTGTCAAAATGATGAAGGTGGAGCACCTCAACTGTAGTAAATGATCAACATAGCCTAAGTTTTGGACCATATGACATAGCATAAAAGATTATGAAATGTATCCTAGGTCTATGATCATGGTACTAAGGTGGATCAATGCTCTAAAAACAAGGAAATGTACTCCATTTTCTTAGCCTGTCTCCAATGGAAACATTACATCCTTGAAATATAAACAATCATCCACACTAATCACAATCCCTTGTAGTTCATGCAAACCAAAGGAAAGTTATAAAATGACCACCACCATAAGTGGTCCACTTACTTGTAGAAAATCCACCTTAACATTAAATATAAGAAGGGGAAATCCAATCGAGTCGTTGATTGCCTCAGTCAACCTCCAATAGAAGCATTAACCATGGTGTTCATCTCTTGTGACCACGATACATTTGGGTTGCCTCAACTATATGAAAGTGATCCTGAGTTCTCTCTCACCTATCAAACCTTATGTGTAGGTACACCAATGGTTTATTTCATCTTCAGGAAGGATTTCTATGCCACCTAGGCCATCTCTGTGTTCCTTCAAGCAAGTGTGTGAAGATGATTTGGGAAGCACATTACAGTCGAGTGGTGGGGAACTTTGGCACTAAGAAGATAGTGGAAGTCTTGCATAAGTATTTTTATTGGCCCAAATCCTAACAATACATCAACCAATATATCATGTGCTACACTACCTACGCCATCGTGAAACCATCCGTAAAAAAGAAGGGATTGTACACCCCCTTTCCCACTCCGAATGGGCCATGGGAATTCATCTCAATAGATTACATGTTAGGACTACCTTCAACTAAGCATGGTAAGGACTATGTCTTTGTGGTCATGGATCGCTTCTCTAAGAGCATCTCTATCGAATTCGCTTCTAAGCTCTTCTTTGAGCATGCTAGGGTTCATTTAGGGTTTCCACAGACTATTATTTCATATCGGGACAATAAATTTCTAAGCACTTTCTAGTATAGTATATGGTCATTGATGGATACCAAGCTAAACAAATCAACTACCTTCCACCCCTAGATCAATGGACAAATAGAAGTAGTCAACTGAATTATTGTGCATATTATGAGAATCTACAATTATAAACATCCCCGCACATGGGATGAGATATTTTTTTATGTTCAACGTAGTTATAATAGATCTATTAATATCTATATCGGTCACATCCCTTTTTAGGCATGCCTGTATTTCCAATAACTAGCCCAAATTGATGTATCTCTGCCCCTTGCATCGACAAAAGAAGAATCTTCCCATGCTCAGGATGAGGCTCATAAGGCCACTAGATTTCTTCAATGAATCCAACACATCTTCCAATAGGTCCATGACATTTTGGAAATGATCAATACTAAGTACACGTGGTGACTTGACCAACATCAAGTTCCACACAAGTTCCAAGTGGGGGATAAGGTTTGGCTGAATGTGTAGAAAGAGAGGCTCACAGGCCCCTTTGCAAGCTTCGTCCACTTTGATATGGACCATAC
Source organism: Pseudotsuga menziesii (assembly GCA_001517045.1). NCBI lineage: Eukaryota > Viridiplantae > Streptophyta > Pinopsida > Pinales > Pinaceae > Pseudotsuga > Pseudotsuga menziesii. The sequence goes on from LPNX010095914.1 coordinate 233,775, forward strand.
ACCATCACTAAGGAATTTGGTGACAATGCATTTGAATTAAGGATTCCTCCATTCCTTGGTGTGCACCCACTCCAACCATATTTTGCACCACTATTGGACACCTAGGAGGTGGAAGAAAATTTGATACCTACATAGATTAATCCCGACTACATGAAACAAGAAACCATTAATCATATCATGGATAGATACGTTAAGGGACCCTACCAATAGAAGATCCAACTATATCGAGTTGTCAAAGTAGGGCAACTCCTCCACCAAGGCAAGTGGCTCATCAGGAGTCAAGTTCAGTAGGAGTTTCCCCATTTGATGGGGGAACATAACGTAATGGATACCATTGCTTGCTAAGGGGAGAGGACTGATCGAAATGGGTATAAGTGGCCACCCACCTATTCCACTGGCTCAAAACAATTTCCATTTTGGTAATTTTCTACAATTTTTGGGTCCCAAACTTATGGGGTCATTTTTAGACCCTAAACAATTTGTTTGGGTGATTCAAAGGGCCAAGTGATTTCCAATGGCATGCATTTGGCCCTAGTCTAAATTTGTAAATCTTGGATAAACCTTTCCAACGGGATATCGAGTGCCCCAAACAGAGATCATATGCAAAAGTTATGACCTCAAGGAGTTGAATGTTCAACTAATCACCTTAGGGCCACAAACTTTATGACGATTCATCTCATAGGGTTAGGTTTATGGTTTCTGCATCTCCAAGGCTTTATGATAAAAGGCACTTCGACCTCCTTTTGTATTCAACCTGTCATAAGTGAGCATAGCCGCCACATCTCTTCTCAAAGATACAACTACCACCATTCTAGCTTCTTTTGTTTTATAGTTTATTAAAGTTTCATTCATTTAATATAATCTAAGTTTACTATATCACTGTGTTTATTTCCATATGTCTGTGTATGTGAATATATATATGCTCTCATTTCGTTCGCACATAAATATGGAACACTAAATATTTTCTCAAGGCCTACAATCACCAACAAAAGTAATGAGCATATCCGCATCTAGTGGCTTGAGTGAATAGAAGCTTATAAGAAATAGTGGGGGCACGAGAACACCTATGCTATGTAGGTAAATGAATTAAACTTATTTACTATATCTGACTGGTTTTAATTAAGGCTTGGTAAGCAAAATACTTAGGATTTCTATATTGATACCATCGTTAGTTAAGCATCCAACATCTTGGGATGCAACAAGACTATGAAGGTGGATCCTCCCCTTCAAAGGAATACTTTTCCATTATTACCCAAGTTTTTTATTTATTTAGACCACGTGATGAATGAGAGTACATCAATGTGCCCGACCACATTGGTTGTATTGGATCTAGATAGCCTTTATCCAAACTAATTATATAGGCACTTTCCTAAATTTGATCCATTGGGTTGAGTAATTACCAAGAAAGCATTAGAGAGAAATAACTAGTTTAGCACTTCCTCATAACTGAAGTTTGGAATTTCACATTTGCAGGAGGCAGTGCCTATAAGAAATAGACATATATAAGGCATTTCATTAAAGAACACATCGCAATGGTCAGTAGATCGAAGCCCCAAATGAAAAAATGAAAGCAGAAATTCACAAAATATCTTGTTGACTTACATGGACACCCTATGGGAGTGAACCCTTTGGTTGCGGTGTTTTATTCAAAGTGGCAGAAATAGTATTTTCCCTAGAAGACGACATTGTCCAGTTTGGTGTAGTTCTTAAAGGTATGCACACTGCATTTTCCCTCAATTGTATCGGTGTTGTGCTCGTTAAAATGATTTGAAAGGAAGAGCTACTTCACGCCATGGAATTGATAATGGCCTCTCATAGACTCCTTCGGACTGCAATACCACCACACATAGACCCTCTCAAAGTTTCCCCAATCAACGACCTCTATCTTCTGCACCCTAGCTATATAAAGTGGAATATGGGCCTCGTCAACACGTGGATATCAACAACAACGTGTAAGTGAGAGAGGACACTTTGAGGTTGAAACCATTCATGATGATCTCAATCCACAATCAAGTATGATTTGAATTAACTCTAGCCATGTCCTTCATAACTCATATAATCAATGTATGAGAGTAACGTGGCACGATCAAACTCCAATGAGACATTGGCCCATTGTGATAAGGAAAGAAGGGTACGCATCTTGGTTTAAGTTTGGGATCCATATTCGTTCTATGGTCTCTGAACATCTCAACCCTTGCTAAGTCATAAGAGTCTTTGTATATCTAGCTTACAAGTTGTTGGGTACACTCTTAGATTTGTAGTGACAATCCTTGCTAAAGTATAAGTTATTCATATGTCTAGCTTGCGAGTTCTTAGGTACACTCTTAGGTTTATAATGACAGAGGCTGGATTTGAACCTAAACCTAACCAAGGTGATCCAATGTTGTTGTCTATTACCCATGGTAAAAAAGGTGGTCTTTTTATTTTTATAATTAATTTTATTTTCTTTCTAAATACTCATACACCTATGGAAAATCTAAAATCCTCTATACCAATCATAACAAAATAGTCATTAATTTTAAAATGTTAAAAAACTATATTTATTTTTCAAATGTTTAATTTAATAATCATAACAAAATAATTATTAATTTTAAAATTTTAAAAAATTATATTTATTTTTCAAATATTTAATTTAATAATCTTTTTAGTAAGACATTAAAAAATATAAGAAAATAAATCATTTTTAGCGCAAACTGATCCGAAGTCAACCTGTGCTAAGTAGCTACCTAGTCATTGATAAAAAAGTTAATTGATTTTAAAAATTATAAAAACTATTTTATTATTCAAATATTTAATTTAATAATTTTATTTTGTAAAAACCTTTAAAAAATCATGATAAAAATTGAAACTATTTGTAAACTAATACAAGTCAACCTATAGGATCACTCTATTTATTTCAGATTTTACTTTTGTTTTTAGTTAAATTTTATATAAAAAATTTGGTAAAATCCAAATTTTGAATGGTTTAAAGTATGTTTTTAAATTCATAGGATCACTCTATTTATTTTAGATTTTACTTTGTTTTTAGTTAAATTTTATATAAAAAATTTGATAAAATCCAAATTTTGAATGGTTTAAAGTATGTTTTTAAATTCATAAATATATTTAGAATTCTAAAATATCGTTCACACACCCAAACTATGTTATATAATTTTCATAAATAATATATATAATTCTAAAAAAAATAGAGAAACAAAAAAATATACATAAAAAAAAATATTAAAAACTTAAAATATTTAAACTAAACCCATATATAATCATTACCTTGAAAAATAAAAATAAAACTTTACCAATATTAAAAGAAATTAACACTATAATAAATATAAAATCTCTAACAAACATTTAAAAATACATTTAAATGCCACCAAAGAACACGATGTGATTGTTAAGATGGTTCGGATTTCAATAAATCATAAATAGAATGCTTGATTCCAATAAATATAAATAATAAATAGAATGTTAATATACCTATACACAACTAAATCAAAATGAAAACGAAGCAATCAGGTGCTAGCAATTTAACTTTAACTTGAAAGTTAAAACGACAACTCAGAACCGTTAATGAAAATGAAGTAATGAGGTTGTACTAATTTAATTTTTAGAGTTCAGTGATCAAATTTGAAGGGTGGGTCTTAATTTCAATTGGAAGGGCATTTATTTTTGGAGCTGGAGTTCACTTCCAGTATAGCCATTTCTCTCTTTCATGTCAATCCCACAGGCCTAGTCTTTCATGTCAATCCCACAGGCCTAGTACTACGAGAGAGCTATAAAAGAGATGAAAAGGGCTCACGTACATTGAGAATTCAGAATTCTTTTTAGGCATCACATAACTTGTCTCCATTCTCTTCGTATTAGCTCAGCCCTATCCCTACCCTCCTCTCTTGTAAACCTATGAGCTACTAATATATGTTCTCAACTTTATATCTATAAATAGATATGGATCATGTGCATTCAATTTGTTGTCCATATACTCTTCAAAGATGTTCAAGGTAATATAAATAATTATACTTTAACTGAAAAGTATAAATTAACTAAACATTTTCACCAAAAAAAAATTTGAGTACTTCTTACTATTTATAGGAAAAAATGATATAATTTCAATAAATTTAACTTATTTTGAACACATTAAGCTGTCATATGTGTATCATTAAATTTACACTTCAGTAACATAACAACTATTCTATTGTATTTTTCAAGTTGGAGCACACTTCATTATACAAAAAACTACTTAGACTATGTCATAACAATATTGGGGCATCTGCTTGCAATCCAAGCTTCAGAGATGTAAGAATGATAAGGATTATGCCTACATACCAAGCAAGTTAGCAAAGCTAGCATAATTGGGGTCAGGGCATCAATTTTTTTGTTCAACACTTGTCATGAAAGAATACATGTGTGGGATGGAGGGGCAATGGAATCAATCCTAAGTCAAATGAACTCTTGCAACTCACTGCATGTCCGAGTCTCAACAATCTGCCTTTTAAATTGAACCAAAATACCAAAAGAAGTTTATTAATGGCTAGATTTGAGAAAGTTCTAGGTTTGCGTAATTAAGGGCCTAGGGATCTAAGAAAATTTGTGTGTTGTACCAGTCCATGATTCAGTGAATCAACAGTCACGTGTAGGAATTTAAGTTATTTAATGAAAACAATTAATGTGTATACCTCTATATCGAAACATTTTTCCATGTTGATGGAGGCCACTACCCTCTTTATTGTCTTACCAAGAGGCATGATAATGAGGAAGAAGGCCTAAAATTATGGACCTCACCTTCAAAGAATGCCTTGCAATCACATTAGTGAGGAGTGATAAGAAGATCACAACAATCCAAATCTCAGTTGATAGTGTTAATTAAAGACTTATATGGTAAATTTTATTTAAGACTTACTTATAGTTGTCTCTTATTCTTTGCGTCCTCACACGTTTTATTTTATGGTTGTCTGTGTGCCTTGACCCAATTTGTATTATAAGGTGGGGATGTCCATGCATAATAATCCTTAGTTATGACCATGAGATGAAGATTTAAAGGGAAGAGGATGTAAATACAAGTAATTTTTATATGTATTTTGGTGACGCTGAGGCAAATGTTGTGAGAAACCACAAATGTTTGGAAGGGCAAAGGGAGATTACATCATGATCATGCCACCCATCAAATTGAAGACTATTCTTGAGCCAACAATTGTTTTTTTTTTAATTTTATTAATAACCATTGTTTTTCCATATCGTGTGCCTAATGACACCTCTCTATAGCAATGCATAAATCGACTTGTGCACAGTTTGTGATCCTAGCTACATGCCATTATTTGTATTTGCATGGCATCGGGTGTTGTTTATAGTTGTCGTGAGTCCATGATATTCATGCAAAAAATGAAGTCTTGTAGAGGAGGACTCATCAAACCAACCTTTTGAATTTTAGTTTGACGAAAAATGAGTGGACATTGGTAGCAAGGTTCACATAGGTAGTAGGAACAAATTTTTGAGCTCTTTTTGGGCTTAGTAGTAGACTATTAGTTGTTCTTTTTTATTATATTCGTAGTTTTTGACACAATGTCACACTTTAGATTGAAGCCTCAAGTGACTTGTGAATCAGAGTCTGATCTCGATGGCTAGTGCCTCGTAGTCATCAACTGGTCATCTTACACAACTAAGCACTCACTGCATGACATGAGTGAGTGAGTGATTATAATTTATCATATTTCCAATAATTTGAATGATGAGTTGAACTTTATACCATAGGAATTTCAACATCTTGAGAAATTTATATGGATGGGTAGTTTCAAATGTTGCCCTTCTTTTAAGATGTTGATATAAATTATGCCCTTCTTAATTGGAAGGGTAAAATTCAGATTTTAAATTTTTTTTAAGGACAATTTTAACTTTGCACTTCTGGGAAGGGCTAGAACCCTTTGGAAGGGCTGGAAAGGATTCAATTTTGAAGGCTGCTCCGAACTAATAATGAAAATGAAGTACTCAAGCTGTGCTAATTTAACTTTAATTTCAAAGTGAAAAATGACAACCCTGAAACCAATAATGTAGATCTAAACCAAGAATGAAAATGAAAATGAAGTAATTTTTCTATCTTATTCATTTTTGACAACTCAAAATTATTAATTAAAATATAGTAATCATCCTTCTATCAATATAACTTTTACTGCGTCATTCAAAATGACAACTCGGAACGTTGGGCAGTATCAACCCTTAGCATCATTAAATTTAGATGTCACCTCCAAAGAACAACTAATTTTGATCAGAGACCAATCTTACAAAACTAAACCCAACCACTTTGCAAAAAAACCATCTTAACCTTTTTACTCTACCAAAACATGACCAACTACAAACACTCTTACAAACTCTTACAGTTCCCACTAGTATTGTAATTGGAAACTACCTATTCACAACAGACTATGCATCTCTGTTTCAAGAGCTTTCAATGCTGAGCGTGGAACGCAGACGACCATCTTTACTCCGCTCTTGTTCTTTGGAGGAAGCACGAATCCAATCGGGCATGGGAAAGTCCTGAGCAAACTAATAGGGCAAGCCATGAGGGGCTCACCCCACCCAAAGTCCACTTGGCTAAACCCCAGCCACCTCCAGTCGGTAAGATACAAGTCTTCAATACACATACGAACATCTGTGATCTCTGGGCATGAGCGTTTCATCTCAAGGAAGTCTAGGCTTGATTTCAAGTATTCGTCATTTACAGACATCTTTGCCTTCTTTATCATCTTAACAACATGCGAAAGGGATCCATTCACAACTTCTTGGGCTGTAGTACTTTCTGCACATACAAGGTATGCACCATTGCCGTAGTATCCCTCTGCAAGCGGGGGCTCAAACGCCCTCCTCACGTCTACAGCAAAGAGAAGCCCGACAGCGTGATCAAGAGGAATCTGCAGAGCCCTTGTTCTAACTCGCCAGGCCAACGCTGCTAAAACTTCGAACGTGGTACAATGCTCCTTCAACTCCTCTGCGATGGGCTGCTTTATCCTTTGTAAAGCATCCGAGTTTAACAAAAACGAAGCTAGGATCAGCTCCTTGGCTTTCAGATTGGGAATGGAACAATTAGGGTTGAGGATGAATCCATTTTCAAGAAGCTCATCATGCTGAAAACGGATGAGATGGGGGGTCCTGCTGGGGTTTGAGAAATTCTCTCTGCCATACTGCTTCGATCGAAAGCCCCGCCTCTCCTCTTGCAATCTCAGAAACTCCCTTGAGAAACTGCGCTGCCCCTCGTCCGTCACAGAGAGTATGGTTAAAACTGACACCCACAAACCCTATATCGAATCTATGCCTTACGATGAGATGGTCATCTAGATTGGAAAGATAGAGTATGGTTTTGGGAGAAGGACGGGAAGGTGGCACCATGACAGACCCTATTACATTTACAGTGAGCTGACCTAATTGGGAGTAATATTCCTTCGTATTAAGGATCGCCATTGACAAAGCTCGCTTGAATCTTTTTCTCAAGATGATCAAATCTGCTTGAACGAAAGATGATGATGCTGTTAAATAGATGCGAATGGCCGGATTATCAGTAGTTCTTCTTGGATGGTGTTGCCTAAATGAATAAGCCAAAGTTGTCACGTCCATATGATTACAAAGTTGAATTGGGAATTGCTAAATGGAGTTGATTGGAAGGAGCATCCAAAAATCTGAATCATAACTGATAACAAATTGTGAATAATTTATTTTGGGTAGAAAATATGGTAGTAACTTGTGATCATCATGTATATAATGTCACTTGCCATTGCCCGTGTGAATTGCAGCTGTAATGGTCGGCCACTATTAAACATCCGCACTATTAAACAGCGTGCGGCAGAATAATGATGGCTGTCGCAGGCTGGTCATTGAATCTCAACATTTTAAGATTTAAAGATTAGCAATGAGTTTGTGGAATCTCAACATTTTAAGATTTAAAGATTAGCAATGAGTTTGTGGAATCTCAACATTTTAAGATTTAAAGATTAGCAATTATGGTTCTGCTCCAGATTGATTAATTTTAGCTGTCATGGTTCTGACTTCTCTTATAACAAACAATATTCAAAATACAGATAATCATTTTTAACTCAAAAAAATCATCATAAAAAAATCATTTTTAACAAAAAAAGAAAGAAATCATTATCCTGAGCATAGTTAGCAAGTTCGGGTTCGAATTTGAATTATCATATATGAAAATTTTTATGTGGATAGCCTAGAACATAAAAAAAATAAAAAAAATTGTTGTCTTCCTGAATATAGTTGCTTACAAGTTCTAGTTTGAATTTGAATTTTTATACCAAAATAAATTAGCAGGCTAAACTCCAAGTGTCATTGTCCAAAAGAATGGGTTAATGAAAAAAATTTCTTTCTTCAATGAGAAATCAGAAAAAAATATTTATATTTTGGTGGATTTATGTGAATATAGGATGAACCATTTAGAAAATTTAAGCAAATGTTCCTTTAAGTTGGTAAAGAAGAAGTAATTTTTTAAATGTTAGAGAATATAATCTCCCCTTTTGAAGTATCAATTAGTTATTAATTACTTAGAGAGTTATGATCAAACTGTTCTAACAGAATAACCATTGTATTTGTAAATCTTTATAATATAGAAGAGCGCTTGTGTTCCAATGTACTATTATCATTATTCACCTTCTATTCTTCATTAAGAACATTCATTTTATCATGGTATGGGAGCTCGGTTGGGGTTGAGAGAGTTGTTTGGATCAGTACGCCATAAAGGTTCTAGACTCAGTGTTGTGCAGAGATAAGGCGCAGCCGAGTAAAAAGTTGCGACTTGAAAGATGGTTGAGAAGAAACCCTTGCCCATCCTACTATTGGTTTTGTGTAACTGTGAAGGCTATTTTTGCATGAGGAGAAAGTTGTGAAGAATTACCACATCAACCTGAAGAGGAACGATTGTCAAGCTAGCTAGTCTTGGGTTCACTTGCAAGAAAGGGCTAACCGTGATTCAAGATAGTTTGACAGAGTTGTAATTTTTTCAACAAAAGCTTTTGAAATCCATTTTTTAATTATTTGAAGAAATAGTAATACAATGCAATGATGTAAATGTAATACAATATATAGTTATAACCATGAACGTTATCAAGTTTTAATTATGTGAAGAAATAGTAATACAATGCAATGATGTAAATGTAATACAATATATAGTTATAACCATTAACGTTGTTACTAGAGTATGAAGTGTTCAAAATCACTTGTAATTTAATTGCAGTACTCTTGTAAGGGGTTATATATACAGAGTTGTTTCATTTAAAAGAGTAATTCCATTTAAAAAAAAGGTTGATCTACGCTAAGATCGAAGTCAAGTTGGAATTCTGAAATTCTAAGCAACAAAGAAGAGGAAGTTCCTTTCGTGCAAAGACAAAGTAAAGACGTTTCGATTGAATATTTTGCAAGGGGAAAGGAAGTGTGAAGGCGTGACCTCAGAAGAGGTATGAGGTATGCCCATGTAAAAAGAAAGACAAAGAAGCATGCATGATGAATGTAATGGTGACACAAATGTCACCTAGGTGGGCTGTAGACCAGTGTACACAATGTAAAGATGTCTACAAGTTGATCTTCAGACCTACAAAATTCCAAAAAAAAATCTTTGTTGTTCACCAACTCTCTTATGAAATGATACCTTGTGTCAATGTGTTTCGTTTTCTAGTGAAACACATGCTTCTTTGACAAGGCAATGGCTGAATTGTTATCACAGAAAATATTTGTTGGTTCTTGCTGGTTCTCTGACAAATATTTTAACATTCTTCTCATCCAAACAGCTTGACATGCAGCGCATGTAGCTGCAACATACTCTGCTTCTGCTGAAGATAGAGTTACTATGGGTTGTTTCTTCGAAGCCCACGAAACAACACCTATACCAAAATTAAATGTGTGCCCACATGTGCTTTTCCTATCATTTGTGTTGCCTCCATGGTCACTATTAGTATATCCTATGAGTTTAAAATTTTCTGAAGTTGAATAAAATTTGCCAAGATCTTTTGTACCACTTACATACCTCAGAATTCTTTTACCTGCTTACCAATGTGAGTCTTTTGGTGACTCCATGAATCTTGAGATCATACTTACTCCATACATAATGTCTGGTCTTGTCACTGTTAAATACATAAGGCTTCCAGTAATCCTTTTAAACGGCATAGGATCTACAGTTGATCCGTCATCATCTTTGCTCAATTTCAAACCTGTTATTACTGGTGTTGGGACTTCCTTGCAATTTGACATATTAAATCTTTTTAAAACTGTGCTTGCATACTTAGCCTATGATATGAAAATACCACTTTCAGATTGCTGGACTTCAATGCCCAGAAAGATATTCATGAGCCCCAAATCAGTCATTTCAAATTCACTTTCCATGACTGTTCTAAATTCTTTTATGCCAAAATCACCAGTAAATATTAAATCATCAACATACACGCAAACAATTAACATGTTACCTTGCTCATTCACTTTGGTGTACAGCTTTGGCTCACTTTCATTTCTGTGAAATCCATTCTCAATGAGATAGGAATCAATGCGACTGTACCAAGCTCTTGGAGTTTGCTTTAAACCATAGAGCACTTTCTTCAGTCTGTACACATTGTGTTCTTATCTTGGAACTTCATAGCCTTGTGGTTGTTCCACATATACTTCTTCATCCAAATAACCATTCAGAAATGCTGACTTAACATCCATTTGATAAACAGACCATTTGCTTTGTGCGGCAATGGCCAAAACAGTTTTGATTGTATCCATGCATGCAACTGGAGCAAACATTTCATTGAAATCTATGCCGGGTTGTTGTGTGAACCCTCTTGCTACCATTCTTTCCTTGTGCTTCTACACATTACCATCAGCATCTTGTTTGGTCTTATAAATATATTTAACGGTGACTACATCTTTATCTTTTGGTACATCAACCAGTTCCCATGTCTAGCTTTTCTCAATGCATTCTATTTCTTCATCCATGGCTTGTGCCCATACTTCTTCTTCAACAACTTCCTGAAATGCTAGTGGATCATCTATTTCAGAAAAAAAATGAAAAGAGAGAGAAGGAATTTGGTGTACCGGATTCATATATCTCACGCAAACTTCTTGTCTTCACTGGATCTGTTGATGTCGAACTCCTTGATGGAGTCAGTTGTCCTCTTGGTGTGCTTGTCGATGTAGCTTGAGCTACGATTTGTGTTGATTTTCCTTGTGCTGAACCATGTCACAGTGTCATGGGAGTCGACGGTGCTACGACCGGTTGATTTACTTGTGGTGTTTGAACCACTTCTTCCATCTTGTCTTCATGCTTGACATTCTTCTCGACGATTGCATCCCATGATTCATTCTCAACAAATTGAACGTTGCGACTAATCATTACTTTCCTTGCAATAGGGTCATACAACTTGTATGCTTTTGTGTCTTCAGAATAACCAACAAAAATACATTTTTGTCCTTTCTTGTCTAACTTCTTTCTCAGCTCATCTGGCACATGAGCATATGCAACACAACCAAAAAAATTTAAATGAGAAACACTATGATTCATAATTGTCCATGCTTCTTGAGGAACTTTGTTCTTCACTCTCTTTGTTGGATATCGATTCATAATGTATACAGCAGTTGCGACAGCTTCACCCCAATATTCATTTGGAAAATGCTTTGCTACTATCATGTTGTGCACCATCTCCATAATGGTTATATTCTTTCTCTCAATGATACCATTCTACTAAGGTGTATACCGCGCAGTGAATTTCTTTTGTATGCCATGAGTTTTGCAGAAATTTAAAAATTCATTTGAAACATATTCACCGCCTCTGTCTATTCTTAGGATTTTTATGTGGTATCCACTCTGGTTCTCCACGAGTGCCTTGAACTGCTGAAAACAACTAAATGCATCAGATTTATATTTCAAAAAATATACCCATGTTTTTCTTGAGTAGTCATCAATAAAAGTAAGAAAATGCTTGCAGCCACCAATGGACGTTGTCTACATTGGACCACAAATATCAGAGTGCACGATCTCAAGTGGCGTGCATGCTATGTATGACTTCCCAACTAGAAAAGTCTCTCTATGCTACTTGCTAAAGATGCATCCTTCATAAACTTTGTCTGGTTTGTCGATCAATGGCAATCCTTTTACCATTTTCTTTGTGTGCAACAACTTCAGTCCACCAAAATTTAGATGTCCAAATCTGAAATGCCATAGCTAGGAATCATCTTGAACTTCTATTTTAAATGCAGCCTGAAAATCAGCGTTGTATTTTTCTTTCTTGTCGCAGTACATGACTTCTTCTTTACTTTCTGCCTTAAATGCAACTTCTATATTGTCTAGAGCTATCCTCAATGGAAATAAGCAATTGCTTGTCATTGGAACTCTTGCTATCAGCTGGTTGCTTGGACGTACATCTTTAATCACAGTGATTATATTCCATGTAAACTATGTAACCTTCTTGTATCAGCTATCCAATACTCAGCAAATTATGTTTCAAACCTTCTACATGGTAAACATTAGGCATATGCTTATGCTCCCTCTGTTTGGTTAAAATACTAACAGTACCTTTTCCCAAAACAGTGACTTGGACATTATTTCCAAGTGTAACATCAGTTTGAATTGAATTATCTAGACTAGAGAATAAATTTAAATTACTAGTCATATGATTGCTGCAGCCTGAATCTAAATACCATATGTCACATGGAATTTCTTGAATTGTATTGCATTCAATTGGGGATGTGCATTCCATCAACATTATGCTCGACAAATTACTGGTGTTCATCGACTGATTCTGATTTGCTTTCCTTAGTCATATTTCTTCTTCCTGCATTCATATGCATAATGACCAAATTTTTTATAGTAATTACATTTAATTTTTTATTTCTCAAACCTATGACCACTTGGCTGACTTGTGTTCTAGTTCTGTCCTCTACTAGTAACATCTGTAGGACTACTAATGCATCCTCCTCTTGAGAAGTTTCTTCCTCTTCCTCTGAAATTATTTCTCCCCCTGCCTCTTCCATAGCTTATAGATGATTGTGCTGTGAATCCACCTTCCAATGATGTTCGAGTTCTGTTGAGCCTGTGTTCATGATTGATGAGTGAACCTTGCAGCTCATCAATAGTAAACGTTGTCATGTCTATGTGTTCTTCCAAGGTTACAACCAAGTTTTGAAATCTTGGGGGAAGACATCCGAGAATTTTCTCAACCACCCTTTGGTCTGTTATGGTTTCTCGATGAGATTTCAGTTGATTTATCAAACCAACAACTCTGGTATAAAATGAGTCTTCTGAATCTGAATATTTAATGGACAGAGATTCAAAATCTCTTCCCGAAATTTGCATCTTTGAATTCTTTACCTTATCCAAACCTTGATAAGTTGTCCCTGATGTGTCCCATTCCTGCTTTGCGGTAATTGCTGCTGCTACTCTTGGGAGTATGCTTTCATGCATGGCTTGATGTACAGAGCTTTTCCATCTTTCTTCCTCTGTTCCCTTAGGATATCTTTCTCAGCTTGTGAGAGATTATTATATTCCATTTGATCTGCTGGTTCTGCATAACCATTCTGAACAATATCCCGAACATCTTGACCTCTAAACAAAGCCTTCATTGTTAGAGACCAATATTCATAATTCTTTCCTGTAAAAATCGAAGTTTGTAAACTTGACATATTTGAACCAGAAGTAGAAGTCATTTGATTTTTAACTTTACTTAGAAAATTACTTTTGTCCTTTTAGGACAAGATTTCTTTCCTAAACTAGCTCTGATACTAGATCTCGGGAGAAACAGTGGCCGCAGAAATTAACTTAAGTTACCGTGCAACACAACCTTATGTTTTCCCTTTTTACCTTTTCAAAAACTTGCGACTCGATTTTCTTGCGTCGGAATTTACTACGCGAATAAATTACTACACAATGGAATTTCTACGCAAGAGTTACTGCAATGGAATCTTCACCTGCGAAGGACTTTCACTTAGGCTTTGACTGGCTTTTACTACTATATGAATTGGTCGCGAACAACTCATGTGCAAACAAGTTTTCATTTCCACGCAATAACTTTATATTTCCTAGTCTAAGGACTTAGGAATATAAAAAACACTTTTAACTGCAATAACCTAGGATTAACTACGACAAAACTATATTGTGAATCACTCACAATATTATATAAGAAAATAAGAAACAAAATTTGTGTCGGACCTCTACGCATAAAACTAGGAACATGCGAGTAAAAATAGGAACTCTTACACAGTGGAATAATTATGGATTCTTGATGTCTTTCACTCACAGTAAATGTAAACAACATTCACTCAGGTAAATATGGAGAAGATGTGCGGCTATCTAAAACATTCATTCAAACATAAACTTAAGGATTTATATTTCATGTGACGCCATAACAAAACTTACAGCCGTAAATACAAACTTGGTAAAACACAGAAGCTTGAGCTTCAAACTCTTCAGTGAGTTTTCTTTCTTCTTCTTCGCACTTTTCTTCTTTGTCTACCTTCTTCTCCACTTCATTGTATATTTTGATTTACAATTTCATTCTTCATATAGAAGATTTTTGTCGAATAACCGTATTAGCATTTAAAGACCGCAATTACTTTCTACCTAGAAACTTAGCTTCAACAACTAAATTCTATTGACTTATATGCGAGAAATATTAACTCTTTATCTTGTGAGACTCTCTGACACTTTCTGACCTATTACAGACTCTAACAGAGTCGACTGATTGGATTATGGATCAGCGAGTATTTAATATTTCCAACATGTTTCACCACCTAGCCTTATGTAATAACCACCATAACTGCTTTGCAACTATTTCAAATACTCCAATGGATCCACGCATCAGGATCTCGGCTTAATAGTTCGTTGTTATGTTCTTTGTCATTGGTTTGACTCATGACTCTCTCCTTTGCTTGTTCGACATCATCTTTGACCCTGTTTCTTCTCTTGTCCCTTGTTGACCACATCTAGTCAGAGTTGCCATGACTCTCCTAGTCTCCATCAAATCTCGCCCATATTCCTAGAGGTCATTGACTGTCCTTTAGGTGTTCCTGTCATCTATCAATGACTATTTTCCTTGGGCCCCAACTCCCCTGCATCAAACCCCCTTGGTTTTAACGAACCTTTCCCATGGTTTTGTAACTCCTTGAGCTTATCCTTTGAAATCCATGTGACCTCTTCCAATCTCATGTCCTTCCTCTTGAAAAAAATATTATTTCCTCTTCTCACTTCTTGTTCTCTCAATCTCTTCCTCGTCGAGTACTTCTACGACCACATCCATCCATTGAATTGATATTTGGCCTTTCTAGTCAACAGTCATCTCACTAACACTCATCAATCCTTCTTCAAAATTGTACAGGTTGGAAACAATGAACATCGATGATATACCCAAATCTTCTGGGATCTCCAACACATATGCGTTGTCCAAAATTTTCCTCAAGACTTGAATGGCCCAACCTTTTTCAATTTCAACTTGTTATGTGTTCCCCTTGGGAACCTTTCCTTTCTTAGGTGCATGTACAGTAAGTCACATTTTATAAATGAATGCAATCATCTCTTCATGTCGACCCTCAACTTATATGTCTCATTGCTATTCTCAAGTTTTCGCTTCACCGTGTCATGCATTTCCTTTATATGGTCAGTATGTTGGAGACATTTACCACCATACAGACTCATTTTGGTCAATTTGGCCTAGCTAAACCACTATCCTAAGTTTTATTGACTTAATTGACATCAGAGGAGCACTGTATGACATCACCATGAGCACACCCATGCCTACCTTCAGTCAAGGAGGCCAACTAAGCCTTCTCCTTCATTCGGGGAGGCTAACTGGAGCACTCTGGGGGTGATCTGAGTGTCANTAACTAATGGTTACAATCAGTTAAACAGAGGAGTGAAGGCACCACCTTTCATTAAATTGATAATTTAATTAATATTTACTGAACTGGAGTCAATAGGGGTGCCTCCAACCACTTCTGACGGCCAGTTACACTTCAGTTAACCTCATCGGGGTTCATTGGAGTAGTGTTAGTTACACTACTTTTTATGCACAATATAAATAACCATGGTTGAGTTACTTTTTTAAATTGACTATAAATAAAATTAATAAAATAACTCTACAATGATGTGACTAAGATTCATTGTAAATTCTCAAAAATTTATTGTCCTTTAGCATTTATTTGTCTTGAACTTGTAAATAAAATTAAACAAAAATGAATTTAATTTATATGTATAACTAACATATTTTTTTCATATAAATATCATTCATGAATTTAATTTATTTAAAAGTACAAGATTATATATATATTAGTTTGACATTATGATATTAAATACAATTGAGTGAATATATAATTTAAAATTAAAAAACATGAAAATGACAATATATTATTTTATAAAAAAATGTGAAAAGACATTTTTATGAATTATAAGTACTTTACTTGAAAATGGCAATAATATTATTTTATGAAAAAATGAATTGTGAGTACTTTACTTGAAAATAACAATAATATTATTTTATGAGAAAGTGTGAAATGACTTTTATTGTGAGTACTTCACTTTATGACTTAAAAGTACTTGTACCACTACCTTGGTTAACTATGGGATTTCATCCACCATAGAAAATGTGACAAATAAGCATTCTTAACTCATGTAATGTCACCTCAACCATGGGGGATGATGTCATCTACTAGAATGTAATTGGTTGATTTTTATAGTACATTTTGGTCCTTTTGAGGCCCATTTTTGACCTCAAATTCTCTCTAATGAAGGAGGATGAACAGCTCATCCTTTCCATACTCTCCAAACTTGGAGCTAATTATTCATTTTTTGTCTCTACATTCCGTGCGGGGAAGCTCACAACCCCTAGATGGAAGATGCCTTCAATCAATGCCTTCATCGAGTCCCTAACAAGTGAACATGATAAGGTTGTCCAGATGGGGATCATCAGATCCTCCTGTGACCAAGCACTCCATGTCTCGGGACCCAAATATATGAAGAGTAAAGGAAAGCAACAAAAGAACCCAAAAACCAAATTCGAAGCTCCTAAGCCTAAAGTTGAAAACCAATAGCATGAAGAGTCTTCCGACTCAAAGAAGAACAAAGGAAAAGGGCATCATGGAAAGGAAAAAGTCAAGTGTTCATACTGAGGGAAGGGATTCCACCGTGAACATGCCTACATGAAAAATAAACTTGATGAAGCTACCTCTCTCCTTGAGAGAAATCACATTAATCTTCCAGAAAGCTTTCGGAGGAGGGATCAGCAAGATCGGGAACCACAGCATGAAAGAGGTCATGCCCTCATAGAAAGCACTTTGAAGTCCAAGGAACTCTTGATAGATTCTGGAGCTTTGAACCACATGATGGCTGAAAGAGACTCATTCTCATCTTTGGATACCGACAAATCAATTCCCATCCACATGGGAGATGACTCCACCATCATTTCCGAAGGACAAGGTATTGTTGATCTTAAACATGGCTACTTTTCAAATGTTCTGTACATACCATATCTGGAATCAAACCTACTTAGTGTTTATCAAATGACACATACGAGAGTTCCCAAGAGAGTATCCTTCAACTCAGATGATGTAGAGATCATAGAACTTGCATCCGGGAAACTTGTTGCAAAAGGCCTTGCAAACCATCATGCAAAATCCTATGAGTTCTCCCATTTTGCGGCGGATGCAAAGCCCACCACATTGCTGACTCATGGAAGTGAAGTTAGTAGACTATGGCATGAGAGGTTTGGCAATATGAACTTCAAATACTTGTAGCAATTACAGAAAAATTCTATGGTTGAAGGCTTCCCAGTCATCAAGGCAACCACTGGAATTTGCAAGGGTTGTGTTGTTGGAAAGCGCCCTGAGCATAAGTTCGATCCAGGGAAGGCAAGCGGAGCATCATGCATCTTGGGAGTGATACATTATGATATCAGTGGTACCATGCCTATCACATCCATGAATGGATCAAGGTACGTTCTGACTTTCATTGATGATTTTTCCAAGTACACATGGATCTTATTTATCAAAAATAAGTCTGAAGTTTGTGAAAAATTCACTGATTTGACGGCCTTGATTGAGAATGCATCTTGTCAAAAGATCAAGATCTTGAGATCTGATAATGGTGGGGAGTATGTCAATAATGAGTTTCTGCACATATGTTCCCAAATTGGTATTCAGGTCTAGCATTCAGTTCCCTACACTCCCCAGCAGAACGGTGTAGCGGAGAGGAAGAATCGGTCTCTCAAGGAGATGACCACCTGTATGTTGGAATCAAAGAAGCTGGCTACAAATTTGTGGGATGAAGCCATGCATGCTACAGCATATATTCAAAACAGAGTGCCACACTCATCTATGAAAGGGAAGACCCCTTTCAAAGCATACTTCGGACACAAGCCGGATGTGTCTAATCTGCGGGTGTTTGGGTCCACTGCATGGGCCCGAATTCCACTTGATAAAATGAGGGATTTGAAAATTTAAAGCATAGAATTTATATTTATTCGGTATCCTGATGAATCAAAATGTTTCAATCTACTAGATATAAAAAAAAAACATATCATCATCGAAAGGAGTGTCAAGTTTGATGAGCCTCTTCAAGAGGTGGAACTAGTGAAGGAGAAAACTGTTGAGTTTCCTTCCTATTCTACTGAATATTTGGATGATGAAATTGGGGGTGATGACCCTTATTTGTATCCTCTCAGGTACAGAAAATATTATATGCTGAATCAGAACCTGAAGTACAAAATCATCTCCCAACTTGGGCCCGACAGACACTCTCCTCCGCAGGAGATAACATTGGAAATCTGGATGATCCAAGGAGAACCTGGTCTGATTTCCAAAGAGCAGGTATTGCACTCTCTTGTATTGATTATTTGCTGTCTAAATCTTGTTATTTGATGATAAGTTGAGACCCTAATTCCTACTACCATGCTCGGAAGGATCCGATATGGTAAGTTGCCATGGATGAAGAGATGAATTCTCTTCAGAAAAACACTACTTGGGAGCTAGTTTCTCTTCCTCCATGAAGGAAATTGGTTCAATGCAAGTAGGTGTTTCAGAATAAGTTTGCTGCATATGGAAGAACCTACAAATATAAGGCAATTCTAGTGGCAAAAGGTTTCTCTGAGGTCCAAGGTGTGGACTACCATGAGACTTTTACACCTGTTGCAAAAATGGACTCCGTCTGCCTAGTTTTGGCAATTTCAGCATCTAAGCACTGGGAAGTGCATCATATGGATGTTAATTCAGCCTTTTTGCATGGAGATCTTCATGAGGAGATATACATAAAGCATCCTGAGGGATACATTTCTGATCCATCTTTGGTTTGCAAGCTAAAAATGTCACTATACGGGTTAAAACAGACCCCAATAGAGTGGTATTCCAAGATGGATGTCTTCCTTCTCTCGCAAAACATCCAAAGGTGTAGATCAGATACAAATGTGTATATATAGCAGGATGATGGTCATTTGATTATTATTGTTTTATATGTTGATGACTTATTAATCACAGGTAGCACAGTTGCATCTATTTCAGTCATCAAAACTACTCTCCACAATGCATTTGGAATGAGCGATTTGGGGCTCTTAAAACAATTTTTTGGGCTTGAAATTGAGCAAAATTATGATGGGAAAATAATCACTTAGTCCAAATACATATTAGACCTGTTATTCAAGTTTAACATGGATTAATTTAGAGCTACTCCATTCCCTTTCTTTTTAGGGATCAACCTTTAAGAAGGAAAAAGCACACCTCCCATGGACTGCACTATTTATCGACAGCTGATTGGTAGCTTGTTGTACTTGACTCATTCTCAACCTGATATATGTTATGCCATGAATGTTGTATAAAGATACATGCAGCAGCCCCATGATTTTCATTGGAAGGCAGCCAAGAGGATACTCCAGTACATTAAGGGAACCAGGACCTACAACATTCACTATGCTGCAGACTCCGAGCTAGAGCTGGTTGGATACATAGATTCCGTTTGGGGGGGTGATTCTATTGATAAAAAGTATACTTTTGAATATGTCTTCATTTTTTTTGGTGGCCCCATTTTCCAGTCTAGCAAAAAGTAGGCCACCATAGCATTGTCTTCAGTAGAGGCCGACTATCGAGGAACGGTGAATGCTTGGATCCAAGCTATTTGGTTGCAAGGCATTCTTTCAGAGTTTGATATTGGTAGTAATTTTTCCAATGTCCTCTTTTGTGACAATCAAAGTGATATTAATATATCCACATATCCAGTTACCAGGAAGAGGACCAAGCATGTAGAGATACACATGCATAATATCAAGGAGCTAGTGCATGACAGGACTGTCATTCTGCAATACTGCCTGACTGATGAGAAGATTGCAGACATCTTCACCAAGATATTTTCAGAAAATAAGTTCACTTACCTCCGTTCACTATTGGGGGTGAGTTCATTAGGGTGATCCAACTACTTTCAGTGTTCAGCTTGAGGGGGGGGGGGTTTCCCACTGGGTTTTCCCTCTTTTCCTCACTTAGTTTGTTTTGAGCATTGTTTGAGTTTTAGTATTGTACAGGGTGACCTATGGCCTTTGTTGCTAGGGACCTAACATTCTTATGCACTTTATGTTTTCTACTTCTCCTGAGTATAGCTTAAGGGGGGGTGTTGGAGACATTTACCACCATACATACTCATTTTGGTCAATTTGGCCTAGTTAAACCACGATGATAAGTTTTATTGACTTAATTGACATCATAGGAGAACTGTATGACATTATCATGAGCACACCCATGCCTACCTTTAGTCAAGGAGGCTAACTAAGCCTTCTCCTTCATTTGGGGAGGCTAACTGGAGCACTCCGGGGGTGATTTGAGTGTCATAAATGCACTTAATTGATAACTGATGGTTACAATCAATTAAATAGAGTAGTGAAGGTGCCTCCTTTCATTAAATTGATTATTTAATTAATATTTAATGAACTAGAGTCAACAAGGGTGCCTCCAACCACTTCTGATGGTCGGTTACACTTCAGTTAACCTCATCGGGGTTTATTGGAGTCATTGATGCACTACCACTTGTTTGTTGGCTTGTAGTGACATGTGTCTAAGCTAATTTCAGTTAAACTTAGTCATTTATTGCACTTCGACTTCAGTTAGGACTCAGTTGAGCCAATTAGGGTTTTGATCAGTGGTTAACTTGAGTGTTCATTGTGGCTTACATTTAGTTAAGCTATACTCACTCATTCAATTCAAATGAACTCCTTGGGAATTTTGATTTTCTTGGAATTCATGCATTTGGCATGATCATTGTATTGTATCATCATTCTTTCATTTGACTATATAGAGCTGCTACTTCCATTGCAGCACCATTTTTCCAATTTTATGCATATTTGTCTGAATTCTTTGTGAGATTGTGTTTTCAGTTCCTAGACCACTGTGACAAATTAATACAGTAAACGATTATGTGTCTTCACTCTTCCGCATTCATTTTGGAAACTCTGCCAAGTCATCTCCTCCATACATAATTCTCCCATGTACAATCTGGAGTCGAATCATTCACGTTGATCTGTTTATTGAATTGTTGTACGGGAACTATGCTTGCACCAACACATTCTCCCACTACATTGTTCAATTAGCAATCAAACACCTCAACAAATTTTCCAAGATTCTATTCATGAATTCAATCTACGGATGGTATCTAGGACTAAAATGAAATTTCCTTCCAATCGTCTATAATAGGGTTCTCCATAAATTACCCATAAAATTCATATATCTTTTCAAAGTGATACTCTTTGGAAACCCATGCAAACTTAAAACCTCCTTGAAAAATAGAAACTGGATGCATGTGGATTCACTTGTCTTCTGACATAGAAAAAAGTCTGTCATTTTATAAAAAATTTCAACCACCACAAAAATGAAGTCATTACCTTGTTGTGTATTCGACAATCCTAGCACAAAACCCATGTTGATATCCTCCCATGGTACATTTTGCACTAGAAATGGTGCATATAGTCCCATATGATGGCTTATTCCTTTGGTGTGGTGGCATTTTCTAAATTGTCAGATACACTTTTTCACATCTGTCAACATCCATGGATAGTAATATTCCTCCCCGAGCACTACCTTGGTCTTGTTGGTGTGAAAGTGTCCTCCTAATTATGCAGTGTGCAATTCCCTGATCAGATCCTACTACACTATGAAAAATAAGCATGCATGATGAATGTAATGGTGACACAGACTCCACCTAGGTGAGATGCATATCAGTGTACACAATGGAAAAATACATGCACAACAGAGAAAATTTAACAAGGATTATAGTTTTTAATTAAATGAAACAATCTATTACAAGAGGAATTTATAATGTGAATCTAAGATCTAAACATTTTGTATGAACAATGACTAAATATCCTTCATGTTCTTTATAAATGCTACTCACTACTTCTAACAAAAAAAGTGGAGAAGTTCCTATTTCGAACATGAAACTGCCATTTATAACTGCTTCTGGCTCTAAGCTCCTTGACTCTTCCTTTGGAAGTTGCACTTACTCCCAAGCACTACCATGTTGCATTAAATAATTCTCACGACTCGCTTCAGTAGGTTTCTCTACCTAGCCTTCTGTAATACCCTAAATAATTTCTATGAAACTATTCCAACTACTCTAACGACTTCACACCTCAAGATCCTGGCTTAACAGTTAGTTGTGATGTCCTTCATCTTTAGTTTTACTCATGACTCCTTCCTTTGTTTGGACAACATCATCTTCAACCCTTTTTCTTCTTTCTTTCATTGTCTATTGTCGACCACATCTGGTCAGAGTTTTCACAACTCTCCTAGCCCCCATCGAATCTCGCCCTTATTCCTAGAGGTCGTAGACTATCCTTCAAGTGTTCCTGTCATCTATCAATGACTATTTTCCTTGGGCCTCGATGCCCCTGCATAAACCTCCCCGGTTTGAAAAGAACCTTTTCCCATGGTTTTTCAACTCCTTGAGCTTATCCTTTGAAATTCATGTTGCCTCTTCGAAGATCTTTTCCTTCAACTCGACAAAATATTATTTCCTCTTCTAACTTCTGGTTCTTTCGGTCTCTCCCTTGTCAAGTACTTATGCGACCTCCTCCATCAGTTCAACTGGTATTTTTCCTTGCCAGCCACCTGTCATCTCACTACCACTCATAAACCCTTCTCCAAACTTTTATAGGTTGGAAACATTGAATATAGGTGATATACCCAAATTTTTCGGCAGCTCCAACACATATGCATTGTCCGAAATTTTCCTCAGGAATTTGCATGGCCCAACCTTTTTCAATTTCAACTTGTTATATGTTCCGCTTGGGAACCTTTCCTTCCTTAGGTGTGCATGTATGCTAAGTCACCTTTAATAAATGAATGCAATCATCTCTTATTGTTGGCCCTCAACTTGTATGTCGCATTGTTCTTCGCAAGTTGCCGCTTCACCTTGTCATGCAATTCCTTCATATGGTCAGCAAATGATTCTGTGTCTCCACCCTTCCGAATTCATGTTGGAAACTTTCCCAAGTCAGATAATCCATACATACTTCTCCCTTACATGCTCTGGAATGGACCCATTCCCATTTATATGTTTATGTAATTGTTGTACAAAAACTCTTCTTGTGCCTACATGCTCTCCCACTACTTTGGTCAATTAGCAATCAAACACCTCAACAAAATTTTCAAGGTTTTGTTCACAACTTCAGCCGACCCATCAATCTACAGATGGTATGTAGAACTGGATTGCAAGTTTTTGTTAAGCTTATTCCATACGATTCTCCAGAAATTACCCATAAACTTGGTATATCTATCTAAGGTGATACTCTTTGGCAACCCATGCAACCTTACAACCTCCTTGAAAAATAGAAAATCAAATGCATGTGGCTTCACTTGTCTTCTGACATAGAATAAAGTGTGCCATTTTAGAAAATGTGTCATTCACCACAAAAATGGATTTGTTACCTTGTTGTGTATTAGAAAATCCTAGCACAAAATCCATGTTCATAGCCACCCATGGTACATTCAACATTGGAAATGGTGCATATAATTCTATATTGTGGATTCTTACTTTGGTGTGCTATCATTTTCTACACTGTCGGATACATTTTCTCATATTCGTCAACATCCTTGTCCAGTAATATTTTACCTCGACCACCACCTTGGTCTTGTTGCTGTCAAAGTGTCCTCCTAATCTCGCATGGGAAATTTCCTAATTATATTCTCATGCACTGTGAAAAAGAAGCATGCATGATGAATGTAATGGTGAAATAGATGCCACCTCGGTGGGATGAAAATTCTCAGGCCATTTCGGCATGACACTCTAAGTTGGACTGAACTTCTTCGTTTAACAAAAATTACAAGGCATTCGACCGTATCGGCAATAACTCATGAGTTTCGTCCAATTGGCTCTGTCGCCGCTTCTATTCTATCAACTATGGTCGTATCGAGGAAAATCCTGAATCTCACCGAAAAGTGGGCATCAATTAATCATCGACATCATTCGTTGATCTCTATGATCATTTTGGAGATGACTCGCTGGTTACTCTCGACCGTGTCGGCGAGTTTCGTTGAGTTGTGCCAAAATGGTGCTTCGCGAAAAAATTTATTTTTCCCAAGCCTACCGTGTCGGAGACACTAGCTGAGTTCCTCCAACACATTGGAGAAACTGGCCAAGTTACTCTGATATGTCGACTGAAAAAGTGAGTTTTAACTTAGCCAAAACTTCTTTGCTTAGCTTTTGGTAAAAAACTAAAGTGTTTAGGATGGATTCTCTGGGGATGAAAAAACTAGTCTAAGTAAGCTTTCAATCAAAAATAAGGAGGGGCCCTAAAATAAATAAAAAAATGGTGAAGCAGTTGCAACAGAAACACCTTCATTCCCTAACTCTTAGGATGATGATAACACATGTTTTATAAAGAAGTAAGTTGGGGAGGAAGACTTATGGTGTTAATCACCCTAATCCATATCCAAAGTTTGCAATGAAATTTAGTTATAAAGAACCACGGTATAACCATGGTCTTTTCCACAAGGTGTAAAGGTAACATGGATGAATCAATATATAATGGTTTGGGTCATACGATTTCCATATCCGAAGTTCGATATAGGCAATACTTTGTTGACATGTTAAAAATATATTATAAGGTTTGGGAAAGCGCTATATTTGGAGGTACAAGTTATGATTGATTGTACTATGGTTGAACTTTGCAATAAGTTTTTTCCTAGCTGCGAGGTAACAACACAATTAGGATTTTAAGCACTTGCCTCAGATTTAATCTCAGTCATCCACTTGTGTTATATGATGGCAAGGGTTTTGTCTAGAGTTTAATGTGTTTCTTTCCTTGTTTGAACACTTCACTTTGTTGTTATTTGGTCTGTAGGTTCTTTGGAAAGAGGCTCTCCCCCTCATGGCTTCTCTGTAAGGTTCCTAGGGTGTAAGTTCTTACCATTTGTTAATGACATTCTTAATATTTGTTTTCTTAGGTGTAATGGAGGATTTATCAATGTTTATGACCACCAATAGTCAAATATTTGCTGGTTGCTGTGATTTGAATAGGCCAACATTCTATGGCCTTGCAACTACCTTTAACTAGGTAAAAAACAAATGAACCGTGCTCAGTTCTGTAATTTATTTAATAATTTTTTTTAGCACTTTTGAACCAGCAATATCTTACTGTTTCGTCATTTTTTACTCTGTAGAGGAAGGATAAGGGCGTCCAGGAAAATCTAACCCCCGGCCCTCTCTGTATTCGAATAAGGTGATGAAAAAATAACTTTACGCATCTATACATTTAGTTTTTCAATTGATCTGCATTATGACTCTATCTGTAGCATGGATACTTTTAGGTTTGGAGGAGTCGATGAGGGTGGAAACAGAGTCACCCACTCCTAGGCCTGCCTCCTTACACATTCAGGTGAGTAAAAAAAACACCCTTTACTCTGTTATTTAATATTTAAAACCATTTTCGGTTACTGCTAGTTCTTAGTTTCTTAGTTTGCAGGTGGCTCTTGGCTAGGATTCATGGTCATGAAGGAAATAGGGATGATTTTAAGAACCCCCCTAGATTTATATGTATAAAAAATGGGTGAATCTCTCCGATATATAGGAAAATTTGAAGGCGATTTTATCAATAATATAATATGTATATATAAAAAAATTGGCGAATCTTTCATTTTATTATATAATGTTGTAAAATTTTGGCAAATCTTTTATTTTATTATATAATGTTGTTAAATTTTGGCGAATCTTTCATTTTATTATATATTGTTGTAAAAACTTGGCGAATATTTAACTTCATTATAAAAAATTTTAAAATCTAGCGAATCTTTCACTGATTTATAGAAAATTGTCAAAATAAAAGAACAACAACATTAGTCAAATAACATGAATCACATCGTCAACAATAGAACATGTAGACTCACAAGTCACAACAGGAAGGTGTCAGTGAAACACAACTGCACTGACTAGATTTAGGGCAAGTGGGGACTCCACTTGTTATCTCATCCCTTAATGGTTCAACGGACATGTGGGGGCCTGAATCTTGACAAACCGATAAACTCATAGAATCATACATTATGCTTGATCTTGGCCTCCACTAGCCAATTATGGTCATGGAGGTTAATACAACTATGCATTGTAATTATGCCAATTGATTATTGCATTATATGAATGTTGGTCTTGTGACAATCGGTATCCTACGATCAATTTTAGTAAGTTACAATGCCAAAAAATTTGGTTCTACTTTAAAATCTCTTCACTCTCAACCTACAGAAGATGTTGAATCTACCTTGAAATTAAAACTAATGATGTCTGCAAATTTTAGGATGCACTCAGAAGATTTATCTCTTAAAGCTTTCTGAGTTCTAGCATCATATATATTTGATGATTTCAAGACAAATATCCAAAGAAAATAAATATTTAGATAATTTATTAAGTTCCATCGTCAAAAATTAAAATACATAGTTTTATGTCACAATATCCTCATACGCAACCCACACAAAGTATTATGTCTACCTTGAAATTAAAACTAATAATGTCTGCAAATATTGGCGATGCAGTCATAAATGATGAAAGGAAAAAGCTAATGCAAAACAAAAAGGACAAAGAGTTTGATATTTGACAGAAATCTTGGCAATCCCCAAAAAACAAAGAGACATAACTTCCAAGAAGTGTGTGATTCAATTAATCACTGAATATGAATTAAAATTCAATCATTAAATCGTAATTTTCTCATATAATACAATACAACAAAGTATAATTTATTTAATGCAATCAAACTGTCTTTTCAATTTCAAAACTAAGTTTTTCAAAAAATACCTGAGCCATTTCCATAATTTCATTATGGTCTTTATTTAATCCTGTAGGAACAGAACAGACAAGCTTATCCTTTCCAATAGAAAATACTTCAAATCCACTGCCGAGTGCCTGAAAACCACCGAGCAAAAGTGTATAAGCCATAATAATTCACCTTATGGTATAACATAATACTGGGTTATAGGGAGCATTTTACCAAATGGACATTTTAACTCATGGACTCGTGTTTTGATAAATTTGCATTATAATTCAAATACTAATTTCTCCACTCAAATAGATATCTTGATTTTCAAAATATCTCACAAATATTACTAATATTTTCATTACAATCATTGTAAAACTTGAAGGAATTTACAAACAAAATCCTATACAAAGAAGCTATGGGTACATTCTATATGACACAAGAAAATTTCTATTGACACCACCCACCTTCGTCGGTTCATTACTCCTCTCCCCTATTTCTCATCCCTCAAGACAACCTCAGGAAAATATGACCTTCTCTCCACATCTATTTGGGATATTGAACTTTACTCTTACCCCCATTCCATCTACCTGGATACCCATACCCCCACATCTAGCTTCTACTCAATGAACCATTTGTTCAACTAGGAGTACAAACTCCATCACATGCATCTTAGCTCACTTTGACACATTCCACCCTCCTCTTTCCCCATCTTTAGAGATCATATCTTTGCATCCTCTGTCATAAAAATCAAGCATTCCTTTCCTTCTGGAGACACAAGCTCTGTGCATCACTTTGTTTCTCTCCCAAAACCTGTTGGTGCACCCTTTCTCTAGGAATACTGTTCTCCACCCAAGCTTAGACCTGCAATGCATGTTCTCTCATATGATCTTCCTTTATGATTTCCCTACATAGGCCCCTATCTATATCACCTCCACTCATCCCTTCCCATCTTTTCTCATCCAATGACATCAAGCGAGTAGTTAGGGGCATGAGCACTCACACAGCAATTGATGAGGAAGAATTCCAAGCCAACTTCCTCAAACATGGTATTCATCCCCTCAACTCTCACAATGTTGATTTGTTTAATAGTGTTGTTTGCTCTAGTTTACCCAAGCTTGGTCACTCAAATTCAAATAATTACAAAACCATCATAAGGGCACACATTCTCCAAGCTCTGAACTACAGTTCTTCATTTATTGCTTTCAAACAAACTTGAAAGAAGGTGACTAAGGGCCAAAAGACATGCAAATTTCTACTTGGAGTACCATACTCCAAACCATATTTTCACACACACATTCATTACTAAGGAGGTTCACAAATAATAGATATCAAAATGAGGTGTGTTTCTCAGTCTGTAAGGAAGCAATGTTATAGTCCTTATGATGGGATTTTAAAGGAGGTGTGCTCCCAAATCTGTGTAGTAGATGCTATGATCTAAATCAGAAATCACTGGCCTTGTTACTTCATTTTTAGATTGGAAATTGCATCATGCATTGCCAACAAACTTATCATGCAATTTTCTATCAACAATCATTTTGCACCCAACCTCTTCAGCATTAATAAATCTATTAACAATCATTTTTCACCTAACCTCATGGAGAAGCAAATACTTGTCTTCCTTCAAATCTTGCTTGCAAGACCAGATATCTATGCCGTCTGCAAGAGAGACAATGGTAGAGCCATCAACTTGAGGAATCAAATCAGCTTTCTTAAGATTCTCAAGTGTATTCAACATGAATCGACACTGATCCTTTATTTTTTCACACTCCGATGTTTGAGACTCACCAATAGACCCTAAATGCATTTCCTTCTGCTGTAGAGCAAGTAAGAAGGGAAGAGGAAGAATAGGACCCTATAAAAGCTGGGAATCATTTTGTTTAGAAAAATGATGCTCTCTTTTAATTTATAAATTCTAAAAATGAAAAAGTCGCATCCATATATAATCAGTAGGAAAAATCTGAAGAAACTCTGTAGGGGGGTTCCCTTTTGATGAAAAAATCTTTGAATATGTTGCAACAACCAACTCCAAAAGGTCCATAGGAAAGCTCATCCACAATATTTGGCATGAAATTTCATATCTTGACATGTAAAGGTTGACACCATAATACCAATAACGTCATAATTATACCATACACAAGCTAAACTGTTGAAAGTGGGAAGAATAAACTTAGAAAAATAGTATGTAAATTGGAAACTAAAAAAGGAAACTGATGCCAAATTTAATCCCATCTAGCATGAGATGAAGCTATATTACTCCTGAAGCATTTCCCATGTCACACAAATGCTTCTGCCTCATGGCCATTAACTACATGATGTAAAGCAAACACCAAGTTACAGTATTATCAGTTGCAAATGCAGCACTATCTTGAACATTGTTTTTGAGTGACATGGTACCAGCAAGAAGTAGACTTAGAAAGTTCAAGCTGATGGTATTTGTTTATCTCCACTATCTTGACCATTGTTTTTTACTGACATGCTAATAGCAACAAGTGGAATAAGAAAGTTTAGGATGATTGCAAAAGTTATCTTTTTTGTTTATCTGTTATGATGTGTACACGTTTGGAAGTAGAAGAGGAGTTTTGGTATCAGCTTCACACATTTAGCATAGGAAGATGAGATGAAATATTTTCCAAATTATGGAGGCATAAGTCATATTGTATTTGAGAGTAGGTTTCATGCATTATACCCTTTTATACAGGGCTGATGTTGATGCCTATGTGCTCAATTTAGTGAATGATTACAAAAAGTAAATAAGAATGCAATTATATGAAATCATTTCTAGAAGATAATGAACTACACATATTCTTAGTGAACTGCAGAGATTCTTACAGGAGAGTAGAAAACTATAATGATAATGTAACAATCCTCTTGCAGAACACACGTAACCATCAAATAAATAAATAAATATTCTACTATGGAAAATCAGAAAGGATACATGCTACAAGGAACTATAATGTGATGGAGAATGTCATTTAATGGAGGAAGAGAACCAAGCATATTAACACGATGGGCCTCCTTGAGTTCACTAGTGAATTCATCCGAATGGAGACACCTGAGCTGCATTGTCAGTTTGAAGGGTAACACGCACCTATTGAATTGAACTTATAAAATAATGGCATCAGCTTTCTAGTGTTGTTAACAAAAAAAATATAAGTTGTAGCCTGTAGCAGTGATTTTTGTTTCCAGAGAACTTAAATAAATCCCTTTGATTTGTCTTGCGCTTAAGGCAGGATGCTGAACCCGACCATATGCCATCCTCTAGGGTGGAGCCACTTTTTAAATCTTAGAAATTCGTTAAACAACAAATATATGAATCAATCTTGGCTAAGAAATCAAAGAATATTCCATTTAGTGCCTGTTGAGGCCTGGAAATTCGCAGGCGGAAACAGTAAGGGATTCTCCCCAATCAACATTCCCAACTAGCCCGTTGATTGTTTGGTATAGGGAATCCGTTTGGTTTTACGGTCTGGCCACCGTAGGTCAAAGTAACAAACCAGGGTTTACCGGTTACGGCCCGGTCCACCGGAATTTGTATTTTCTGACTTAAATATGCAATGCAAATATCTAACTAAATGCAGGGTGGTGAAGGATGCAGGGAGCATTCACAAAGTGATGTGCAGGTTCTTACCTCTCATCTTAGGCTCACCATGCACCTGAAACACACATGCATAAATGAAATGAAATGACTACCTATCTATATGCCTACCTATTTATCTATCTATCCTATCCCCGGGGAGCCAACTTGTAATTAACATATATGAGTAATGTGGATGTGCACGCATAATAAAAGCAATTACAGATAGCTGGAATTAACTTTTATACGCATGAACAACGAAAGATATTTCACAACCACATAGCCAATTGTTTATGACAAGCATACATTACTCATGGTAGAGATTTCATAAAAATAAATCAGAAATCATTAAACGAAGACATAGGTCATAAAGTTAGAACGATCTCACGATTCATGGATACAATGCTAAAAAACAAAGTAGTTCATCTTTCGATTATCCATGTCAAAACATTGGAAATCCTACCGATATTCTTTCAACAGGCAAACTGTGATTTTTATTGCAAAAGGAAGTAGTTCTTCTTACAACAACTTTCCAGTCTTACTGGGGAAAAAAGCCTCTATCTTCTCTACGTTTCCTACTTTTATACAAAAGGAAAAAATTGGTTGGGTTGCCCAAAGTGACCTTTGGGCTTCCCCAACACTTCATTTTCCCAAAAATCTTTTACAACATATTAAATTAATACACATTTGATCGGTCCTCTATGAGGAGGGTCCTGCTTGGTTTTCAAGGAATCTTCTCCACGCTGCTGCTTCAGCAGCCAGGCCTTCAAATGCACATGGATCTAGGAACTGAATATTAATTTCAAACTTGTCAACTTGGTTCCTGATGGCCTCGATCCTTGCTAGGCTCAACCGAAGCTGGTCTTCTAGAATTTGTATGCTAACGGCTGCATGGCCCACCTCGTTCTTTAGTACTATGGCATCAATGGATTGAATCTGTTGCGTCCTGGCCTCTGCCTCTTGATGCCTTCTCTGCAACATTTCCACAAAGGTTTCATGCTCTGGGAACTCTTCCAAACTAAGCTCATCCTCTTTCTGGCAGCGGTTGTAAGCTTTGAAGAACCTTTTAAAATACTCCAAGCATGCTGCCTGTGTTCTCTTGACAGTCTTATTAAAATCCTCAGCAGTGCTGATGGAAAACTCTACCAGGTTGTGATCCCTCCTGAAGGTTTGATGACCTTTGACTGCTAGCTCTGCTGGGATCTCGGCATCATCTTCTGGTCTCGCCATTCTAGCATTCAAGACTTCCAGCACATCTTGGGACCTGTCTACAAAATAGGAGGAAGTTTCTATGATCTCCTCTAACCTACTGTCCATCTGAAGGACTTTGCATCTCTCTTCTTCTAGAGCCGCCTACAGCTGTAGCATTTTAACTTTCTGAGCCATTATATATTCTTTAAATGGCTGCAGATCGACTTGTTGTTCCTTTGCTGTCTCCAGTTTAGCAGTCAGAGAAGCCAACTTTGCTTTCAGTTCTTCGGTGTATAGAGTATTGGACTCATAGATGACATTCTGCTGCGCCTCCAGGTCTTCCACCTTTGCCATCAACTGTTCTCTCTCATTCTTTAGCTCTTGAACTTCCCGTTGTACGTTTTCTAGAGCCTCTTGTGTTGTTTCCTTGGCTTGTGCCTCTACCTGGAGGGTATGGATTTCACCCTTTGTGGACTCCATTTCTCTTAGTGTGTGTTCGTACTTCCTTTTGAGCCTATTGCCCTCATCCCTTTCTCTTCTCACTATATCTTTTAGCTGAGAGACAGTCTTCTTAGCTGATTTAAGTTCAATCAGCACCTTGTGTATGTTGTCTACGGAGGCATCGATTAGTGCAGCCCCGGCTCTTATTGTAAGCATAGGATCTTGATCTGTTCCTAGCATGACAGCGGTATCTGTCACCATTTTCCCTTATATATCTTTTGCTTCCACCTTATTTTCCATCCTCCTCATGATTCTTTTGGTAGACCTGTCGTAATAGACAGTGCTGAAGTCTGGGACCTCTTTCCCCTTTTGCTAGACAAAGGGAACTAGCTGGAGCATAGGGGTCATGGGAGTGATGATAGTAGGTACTTGAAGGATCTGCTCCTCAGGGTTTCCCTCTTCCTGACTCTGTTCTGCTAGAGTTTCGGAGGTTGATTGTTGCATTGACTTCATCTTCTTAGCCTCTTGCTTTTGAAGCTCTTCATCCAGCTTTCTTTTTGCTTCTTCGGCTGCCAGTCTTGCTGCTTCTTCAGCCTCTTTGGCTGCTTCTTGGGATTTCTCAGATGCTTCTTGGGCAGCTTTCCTTTCTTCTTCTCCCTTCTGGATCCATTTTGCAGTCTCCCTTTCCAGCCTCCGAGCTTCCTCATTTGTCCGTTTGGCTTCTTCTTCAGCTCTGGCTTGTTCAGCTTTGGCCTGTTCTGCCCCTTTTCCACCTTTGGTGGGGTGCTTTGGTTTGAATCTCCTGCTAAGTGGATTCATGTTAGGAGCATTCCGAAAAATAGATTCCTCTTTATCATAATGATGGGTGTACTCGAAGAACACCTTATGCTTCTTACATTGCTCCGCTACTTTGCTATGAGTGTCATTGCGCCGGAAAGGCATCTCCCCAAAATGGAACTTCCCTAGTTCCTCTACAAATTCCGCAGCTTGTTTTACATTGGAGAATCTGCAGCTGCCTAACTTGAAAGGTAGAGGGGGATATGCAGCCTTCTTATGATGGAACAAGAAATGACCAACTCCGTCAATGAACACTTGTCTGACTGCCTCTTTGTGGATTATATAATCCGTTGTATACTTTGGCAGCAGATAGGGTGTCTTTGATCCTCCATACATTCTAATATACATACCATTTTCTGTTAGTAAATAATCTCCATACTCCTCTATTACCTGCATAGCCTCTTCTGACATGTAGTCACATTCCGCCCGAAAGATAAGCTTGTATAGTGG
Organism: Pseudotsuga menziesii; assembly: GCA_001517045.1. Taxonomy (NCBI): domain Eukaryota; kingdom Viridiplantae; phylum Streptophyta; class Pinopsida; order Pinales; family Pinaceae; genus Pseudotsuga; species Pseudotsuga menziesii. Next base: position 267,471 of record LPNX010095914.1, read on the forward strand.
CATAATGAAATGCTCACATACTTCTCTGTAATAACTGTGGTATTGATGAGCCCACAGTGGTTTGTAAGCTGCATATACAGGCATTCTTTCCCTATCCCAGGCACACTGGAGACCGGGGAAAGGCTGGTTGCATAGTATGCAGTCTATCAAAAAGGAACTCATATAGAATTCATATTTTTTTTCGGGCTCCTCCTCCTCCCAAGGCTACAACTACGCAAGAAGAGAGACTGCTTGACATGAGGCTGGCCCAGTTGAATATTGTTCCTTCTGTCGCCACATGGAACATAAGAGGTATCCACTCCAATTTGAAAAGTCTACCATTGGATCTACCAAAGATCCAATTTAGCATCAAGGCTATAAACCTGTAAGGAGCTCTTAAGCTCGCTGTATCATAATCCTCGATTGCTCTGTGTCTATAAAGCTTTCCTGGCAAGAGCATTCTCTTCAAGGTTTCCACTAAATCCATCCTGAGGTTATCCAACCAATCATTTGATAGGAAAATTTGGGGTTCTGGAAGGTGGTAAGCTAGGGCCACATATCCTGGGCTAAATGTAGCATAGCCCTGACCTTCAGTATTTCCTATAAGCATTGTGTTGTTGTTTGTGTGTGGCAGAATCCATCTCATAACATCAGAGCATGGGAAAAGCTCTGGTCTGGTAGCCACCTTCATGATGGCGGATCTTTCTATGTTGGCGTAAATGGGCTCCTCTTCGAGACCCATGTCTGGGACTTCCCTGCGGGAAATCATTCTGTATATCTCACCCCATTGATATTTAGGCTCGACACCCGAGAAACATTGGGTGTCCTCATAGATATATTCAGTCTTTGTGACGACCTCTATTGCTGTTTGTTCTTCGACCATAGGGGCCTTCTTTTTCTGCCTTTTGGACATTGTAAGTTGGGCTTCTTCCTGCCATGTATAACATTATGACATTAAGCAATTCGAATTTGCGAACCTTGTGCAGTAGTTTATTCTTTCTTAAATGTGTCATGACTGTAATGAAATTCAGACATAAGTCCTTCAGGCTGAAGAATTAAAACAGCATGCAATATTGCGCCATGTGCTATTTTCTTATGTTAATGTGCAAGCAAGAAAAGAAACCAACACATGTATGCACAACCTAGCCATGTCCTGACTATCAAAACTACCAGCACGAAATATACTTAGTCCACTACTGCAACATAATAAGCAATGTCCTCCAACCACATAATACTAAAACTAGATTTATTCATCAACTGGCCTAGCATTAAATCTACATTATTTCACAGTATGCCATTTTTCATGATAACAACTCATACAGCAAATGAATAAATCTTAAAGGCAAGATGCAAATGTAACTATCCACAATATCAAACAATTCGACGACATGGCTTTATCGAGGATAAAAGGCAATAGCCTATGCGGCTCGCGGCATGATAGTTACATTGGTGCGGCTATAAGCTGTGGGCATCCACAACAAGTTCTTGCACCCGATGTTCGCACCAGTGCCAACATCCATGCTACCTCGGGAACGTAAACCATACAGTGGCACAACCCTAGGGTTTTAGGCAGCCGAGAATGACAAACTACGTGGCGCGGGCAGAGGCTAGGGCTTGAAAAAAGGGCATACATATCAGGTAACTGACCAACCGAGGAAATAAAACGTAGGAGAAACCACTGCAAACGTTGGGACCTCATCATTACAAGGAAAACCAGGTGTAGGCGGCAAACGGCCTCCTGCACCGCGCCCTCATCTACTGTGCTCTGGGAAAAAGAAAAAACAGGCTGAGGTCAAACGATAATATACGGGTTCTAAAGAACAACGGCTCCCCCACTAACCGCGAAACCGCTAACCTAATCGGAAATTCAATAAGCGGGTGCGAAACGCCGGGCGGGCAGGGAAAACGACTATGGTAGCCAAAATGGCGATGGACCCATGCATATATAAAACGGGGTTTTCTCAAAACATCCAACCGCAGCCCACAAATCCTGGAAGGAACAAGGCATGGAAAGAATGGCCTACCTGGTTACGAAGTGAAGCTGACGGGGCGAGGATAGTTGAGCCTCCAATTGACACCTAGACGCAAACACCTGCGCGATAGTTCACGGGGGTAGAGGAATCGACAGCGTAGAGGAGAAAAGACAGCTCGGTCCCAAAAAACAATAGAAAAACAAAATCCTGTCCCCGCATATATATAGAAAAAAAAAGGCCGCACGTGCGGTGGGCTTTGAATCGGACGTGGGACGCAAGAGAATCGGGCGGCAAGAACTCCAGCCCATCCGCAACAGTGGACCGTCACCAGCACCAAATCACCCGAAATGGCTAATAGACTGCGTGAATCAACAAATTAGGCAACGGCGGGGACCTCGGTCGAAAGCCAAGAGCCCAGACTCCTCCGCAACGGCGAACCTTCGACTCGGGAGCCCAACATTCTGAAACCCCCCGTAACTTCAGACCTTCAGAATATGACACTGTCTGTAACGGAGGAGGAAACGATAGAAAAGCGCTCCGATACAAAGCCAGGGGAAAACCAAACCACACGTCGGATTGAAAAAGAAAGGTCAGAACCTGAAACGGTCCGCAACGTCGGAGGGCAAACTCAAGATTCGCCTGCAACGGCGGTCGGGGAAATACATACCCCTTCCGATGTAGAAAAACCCAAGGTGTCCGCAATGGCGAAAAATCAAAAAATATCCGCAACAGTTTAGAGAACCGGAAAACACCCGCAACGGCGAGACATTCAAACCCCATCCGCAACATTCGGCACGAAAAAGACAATCAAGACCCGAAATTCACCTGCAACGGTCGGCGCGACAAAGAAATTCAAGACCCGAAAATCATCTGTAATGGCGGGACAGTCAAGTGAATTAACTCCCGATATAGGAAAGCTTTGAAGGTATCCAATAGCAATGATGAGCTCGATTAAGGATAGGACTTTTTCAAGCATTGAAGGGGAAAAAAGATCGATTTACAGCAATCCAAAGAGCTGGAAACGTTCCAAAATCTGTAAACCAACAGTCATCAGACTAAAACCAGGAAGAAAACTAACTTATTCAAAGTAAAGGAGGGTCCAAAATTTTTTAGAATTTTGGGAAAATGTTGCAGCTGCAACAATTGGCGACTACCTGGTGAACCCCAGATTTCTGAATTAACTCTCGTTCGCAGCTTAAGACTGTCTGTATAAAATCGAAATCTTCCAGATGTCTGTATTCCTAAGTAAGCCAACTTATGCACTAAATTACTTAGAAGAAGTCTATCTTTTCGGGAAAAGGTAACACCAGCAGTGTTTCAGGTCTAAATAACTCTTTTGAGGCCAAATAAATGAGGTTTATTTTACCCGCCCCTTGGAAGTTACAGCTTAGACACCACAGGATTGTGACAGAGAGTAATAGCATTATCCTTTTGTTCCTTATTCCCGTGCCAATTTGCACTTTTGTGCCTTCTTGAACTTTAGTTCTTTTGATATGAGTCCTCTTGTAGGCCTTTCTTACTGAATTTTAATTCAGGATCCTCTATCCCATAGTGTCCTTTTGTGTGAATGATATATTTCATACTTCAATTCACGGATGGAGAGGATCTTGTGGCCATTTAGTACTGTATGCTCTGAGATGAATGATTTTTCGAGCTTTGCTTTGATATGTCTTGTTTCTCTCAGAAGTTTTGACTCTTAAGAGCTTTTAGCCTTTTCTTAATTCATGGCACGGGATCATTTATATATGATAAACTATCCCGCTCTGCTTCCTTTCCGTGGGTCTTTTGCTGTCACTTCCTTGGGTATTTAAGATGTGAAATGGATGGAGCCTCTAAATAGTACTTCAGACCCTTTTTCACCTCTGATTTATTTACAGGGATTAAGTAAGACTTCAACTGAATGCACTGCTAGTTAGGAATATGATTACTGGAAGAAATTCTATACTTTAAAGCCCAGTCTTTCGCTGAGGATTTAGTTAATACACAACCCTGGTGTTCCCATTGCATCCAAAAGTTTTCCTCTTATCTAAAATCAAAGGAAAACTAGCAAACTATAAAGAAAACAGCAGCATAGCAAGTAATCAAAAAAAAAAACATCAAAGCATTAAAGCAAGAAAACAACATCTAATATTAAGAAAACAAAACAATTTATTTATGTACAAAAGAAAAAACAAGAAGAAACAAAATATTTCGCCCACTCCTGAAAAATTATAAATCTAAAAACTAAGGAATGAGCTGGATTTAGACATGGATTGCCTAACCATGGTCCAACTGTGCTGTTATTGAGATGGAACCCATATCTAAAATCCTACAATCATTTCTTTCAGCCTGAGGGAGTTGAAGGAGCTCAGGCCGAGTGTCCGTCATAGGATTGGCCCCTTTTGAGGTATGATGCTTTAACTCAAGCTCAGTCAGATATTTTCCCAGGATAGAATCAACAGATTCATTTTCTTCCCCTAGCTTAGTGACATTGTGCTTCATAAAGGGCTCTCTTAGAATCTTAATCAGGTTTGGGCTACCCTTCTGAGGTAACCATAAGTGAGACCAATCTGAAGCAAAGTACCCGTTTAGTCATGCTGTCAAATCTCAGTTCAAGATCATTCCATAACCATCAGGTATGTTTGCTACTATGATGTCAATGTAATGACATGTCCTTTTACTTGCAGATAATCGAATCAGAACGTCCTCCATCTCTCCTATTACTTTGACACTAGTTTTGTCAAGTTGAGTGACATCCCAAATAGTAGGTTTTAGCTGCCCATTAAGCTTTTTGCAGACTGCCAGAGGCATAACATTCGTGGACGATCCAGAATCCACCAAAAAATTATGCACCTTATGATTTAAAATCTCAAGAGTCACAAGGAAAGGTGGAGCGCTGGTTTTCTTTGTCTTGATCAACTCGATCTTTTCTTCCACAGGTTGATTTTTTGTAGGTAACCCCTCTTTGATTTTGCCATCTTTTCTTTCCTCATCATCCTTCCCTGATTTGGCAAGTTCAATGAGTGGCTCTGTTTCCTGTTTGCTAGGAATGTCTTTAGGCATGTCATCTTTCGCTTTCACATCAGCTTGCCCCTTTACTTCCTCTTGCAAATCTTGAACCTTTGAAATTATTGATTGTCCTTAATGGCCAGGCTTTCGTCTTTTGTGGTTTTATGGGTATATTGAGTCTTGAGAGTGTCTTCATCCGTGTTAAACAACGAAACCCCATTCCATGAGAACATAGTATCATCCTCTGGTTTTACTATGGTCTGTTTCTCTTTTACCTCCCTGCTACTGTCCCGAGTCAATTTTGGGTTCAACAAATTATTCATCACCAGTGTCATTGAATGTATCCATTGGGGACACTTCTTCTCTGAGTGGGGTTGTTGGTGAAAGGTATAGAAGTTATCCCCTCCTATTTCTGTTACGTTTATTGATGCCAAATTTGGAGGAGGGACTTGCCATTGGTTGTTACCCTCTTTTTTCAGATGGTTGGGCTTATAGATTTTCTGAATATCCCTTTCCTTTTCCAAATCTACCACTCGGTTGGACAATTTCTGAAGCACTTTCATCATCTCATGATAATCATGTGGTTGATTTTCTGTAGATTTGGACAGCAGTGAGCTTCTTCTCATAGTGGCCTTCTCTTCATGTGAGTCAGGGTAATCCTCTATGCTGTCATTTTCAGCCTCTACCCTCTCAGCCTCTTGATAGGTTTCTACAAGCGGAGGCTTGACTTTCATCTTGGCAAACATGGCCAGCTTAGTTCCTAAGGCTGAGGTATAATACTCAATTAAGACTTTATCTGAAGGTCGGTCCAAAGCAGAATTTTTTTTTAAGTACAATGAAAATTTCTGAGTGAAACTGTGTACCTTTTCATTCTTCTCTTTTCTTAACAAACCAAGCCCTTTCATCAAAGAGGCATGGGTCTTCTGAGTTGTGTATTTACTTCTGAAAAATCTTTCAAAAGTGTCCCAATCAGGGATGGAGTTTGCAGGTAGACCAAAGTACCAAGACGCTACTGCTCCTTCCAGAGTGTGCAGGAACAACCTGCAAACCACATCTTCATATTCTCCAGCCCTTAGCCCTTCTAATGCTAGATAGAAGCTCTGAAGGTGATCATCTACAACAATATTGTCCACAGGGTCAAACTTAGGCAAAAGCTTGTCAAAGGCTTGAGGTAGGTTATGCAGAGGAGGATTCAGGTTTAGAGGTGACCTAGCTCTCCATGCCGGCAAAGGATTGGGTTGATTACCAGCCATAAGCAAAGGTAAATGAATAAGACACTGGACAAAATAGTCTGTCAAGGATAGGACTGGAATCTGCAAACTTGGGTTAGGTTGAAAACTTCAAAACATCTGCTGGTAGGATAGTCTCAAGAAATTAAGTTCCACGGCCAGCCTTTACTGGCGGCCCTCCTTCTAGCGCCAAAACTGTTGAGGCCTAGAAATTTGCAGGTGGAAACAGTAAGGGATTCTCCCCAATCAACGTTCCCAACTAGCCTGTTGACTGTTTGGTATAGGGAATCCGTCCGATTTTACGGTCCGGCCACCGTAGGTCAAATTAACAAACCAGGGTTTACCGGTTACGTCCCGGTCCACCGGAATTTGTATTTTCTGACTTAAATATGCAATGCAAATATCTAACTAAATGCAGGGTGGTGAAGGATGCAGGGAGCATTCACAAAGTGATGCGCAGGTTCTTACCTCTCGTCTTAGGCTCACCATGCACCTGAAACACACATGCAGAAATGAAATGAAATGACTACCTATCTATATGCCTACCTATTTATCTATCTATCCTATCACCGTGGAGCCAACTTGTAATTAACATATATGAGTAATTTGGATGTGCACGCATAATAAAAGCAATTATAGATAGCTGACATTAACTTTTATACGCATGAACAACGAAAGATATTTCACAACCAGATAGCCAATTGTTTATGACAAGCATACATTACTCATGGTAGAGATTTCATAAAAATAAATCAGAAATCATTAAACGAAGACATAGGTCATAAAGTTAGAACGATCTCACGATTCATGGATACAATGCTGAAAAACAAAGTAGTTCATCTTTCGATTATCCATGTCAAAACATTTGAAATCCCACCGATCTTATTTCAACAGGCAAACTGTGATTTTTATTGCAAAAGGAAGTAGTTCTTCTTACAACAACTTTCCAGTCTTACTGGGGAAAAGAGCCTCTATCTTCTCTACGTTTCCTACTTTTATACAAAAGGAAAAAATTGGTTGGGTTGCCCAAAGTGACCTTTGGGCTTCCCCAACGCTTCATTTTCCCAAAAAGCTTTTACAACATATTAAATTAATACACATTTGACCGGTCCTCTATGAGGAGGGTCCCGCTTGGTTTTCAAGGAATCTTCTCCACGCTGCTGCTTCAGCAGCCAGGCCTTCAAATGCACATGGCTCTAGGAACTGAATATTAATTTCAAACTTGTCAACTTGGTTCCTGATGGCCTCGATCCTTGCTGGGCTCAACCGAAGCTGGTCTTCTAGAATTTGTATGCTAACGGCTGCATGGCCCACCTCGTTCTTTAGTACTATGGCATCAATGGATTGAATCTGTTGCGTCCTGGCCTCTGCCTCTTGATGCCTTCTCTGCAACATTTCCACAAAGGTTTCATGCTCCGGGAACTCTTCCAACCTAAGCTCATCCTCTGTCTGGCAGCGGTTGTAAGCATTGAGGAACCTTTTAAAATACTCCAAGCATGTTGCCTGTGTTCTCTTGATAGTCTTCTTAAAATCCTTAGCAGTGCTGATGGCAAACTCTACCAGGTTGTGATCCCTCCTGAAGGTTTGATGATCTTTAACTGCTAGCTCTGCTGGGATCTCAGCATCATCTTCTAGTCTCGCCATTCTGGCATTCAAGACTTCCAGCACATCTTGGGACCTATCAACGAAATAGGAGAAAGTTTCTATGATCTCCTCTAACCTGCTGTCCATCTGAAGGACTTTGCATCTCTCTTCTTCTAGAGCCGCCTGCAGCTGTAGCATTTTAACTTTCTGAGCCATTATATATTCTTTAAATGGCTGCAGATCGACTTGTTGTTCCTTTGCTGTCTCCAGTTCAGCAGTCAGAGAAGCTAACTTCGCTTTTAGTTCTTCGGTGTATAGAGTATTGGACTCATAGATGACATTCTGCTGCGCCTCCAGGTCTTCCACCTTTGCCCTCAACTGTTCTCTCTCATTCTTCAGCTCTTGAACTTCCCGTTGTACGTTTTCTAGAACCTCTTGTGTTGTTTCCTTGGCTTGCGCCTCTTCCTGGAGGGTATGGATTTCACCCTTTGTGGACTCCATTTCTCTTAGTGTGTGTTCGTACTTCCTTTTGAGCCCATTGCCCTCATCCCTTTCTCTTCTCACTGTATCTTTTAGCTGAGAGACAGTCTTCTTAGCTGATTGAAGTTCAATCAGCACCTTGTGTATGTTGTCTGCGGAGGCATCGATTAGTGCAGCCCCGGCTCTTATTGTAAGCATAGGATCCTGATCCATTCCCAACATGACAACGGTATCTGTCACCATTTTCCCTGATAGATCTTTTTCTTCCACCTTCTTTTCCGTCCTCCTCATGATTCTTTTGGTAGACCTGTCGTAATAGACAGTGCTGAAGTCTGGGACCTCTTTCCCCTTTTGCTGGACGAAGGGAACTAGCTGGAGCATAGGGGTCACGGGAGTGATGATAGTAGGTACTTGAAGGATCTGCTCCTCAGGGTTTCCCTCTTTCTGACTCTGTTCTGCTAGAGTTTCAGAGGTTTACTGTTGCATTGACTTCATCTTCTCAGCCTCTTGCTTTTGAAGCTCTTCATCCAGCTTTCTTTTTGCTTCTTCGGCTGCCAGTCTAGTTGCTTCTTCAGCCTCTTTGGCTGCTTCTTGGGCTTTCTCAGTTGCTTCCTAGGCAGCTTTCCTTTCTTCTTCTCCCTTCTGGAGCCATTCTGCAGTCTCTCTTTCCAACCTCCGAGCTTCCTCATTTATCCGTTTGGCTTCTTCTTCAACGCTGGCTTGTTCAGCTTTGGCCTGTTCTGCCCCTTTTCCACCTTTGGTGGGGTGCTTTGGTTTGAATCTCTTGCTGAGTGCATTCATGTTAGGAGCATTCCGAAAAACAGATTCCTCTTTATCATAATGATGGGTGTACTCGAAGAACACCTTATGCTTCTAAAAGTGCTCCGCTACTTTGCTATGAGTGTCATTGCGCCGGAAAGGCATCTCCCCAAAATGGAACTTCCCTAGTTCCTCTACAAATTCCGTAGCTTTTTTTACATTGGCGAATCTGCAGCTGCCTAACTTGAAAGGTAGAGGGGGATATGCAGCCTTCTTATGATGGAACAAGAAATGACCAACTCCGTCAATGAACACTTGTCTGCCTGCCTCTTTGTGGATTATATAATCTATTGCATACTTTGGCAGCAGATAGGGTGTCTTTGATCCTCCATACATTCTAATATACATACCATTTTCTGTCAAGAAATAATCTCCATACTCCTCTATTACCGGCATAGCCTCTTCCGACATGCAGTCACATTCTGCCCGGAAGATAAGCTTGTATAGTGGCATAATGAAATGCTCACATACTTCTCTGTAATAACTGTGGTATTGATCAACCCACAGTGGTTTGTAAGCTGCATATACAGGCATTCTTTCTATATCCCAAGCACACTGGAGACCGGGGAAAGGCTGGTTGCATAGTATGCAGTCTATCAAAAAGGAACTCATATAGAATTCAGATTTTTTTCGGGATTCTCCTCCTCCCAAGGCTGCAGCTACGCAAGAAGAGAGACTGCTTAACACGAGGCTGGCCCAGTTGAAGATTATTCCTTCTGTCGCCACATGGAACATAAGAGGTATCCACTCCAATTTGAAAAGTCTACCATTGGCTCTACCAAAGATCCGATTTAGCATCAAGGCTATAAACCTGTAAGGAGCTCTTAAGCTCGGTGTATCATAATCCTCGGTTTCTCTGTGTCTATAGAGCTTTCCGAGCAAGAGAATTCTCTTCAAGGTTTCCACTAAATCCATCTTGAGGTTATCCAACCAATCATTTGATAGGAAGATTTGGGGTTCTGGTAGGTGGTAAGCTAGGGCCACATATCCTGGGCTAAATGCAGCATAGCCCTGAACTTCAGTATTTCCTATAAGCATTGTGTCGTTGTTTGTGTGGGGCAGAATCCATCTCATAACATCAGAGCATGGGAAAAACTCTGGTCTGGTAGCCACCTTCATGATGGCGGATCTTTCTATGTTGGCGTAAATGGGCTCCTCTTCGAGACCCATGTCTAGGAATTCCCTACGGGAAATCATTCTGTATATCTCACCCCATTGATATTCAGGCTCGACACCTGAGACACATTGGGTGTCCTCATAGATATATTCAGTCTTTGTGACGACCTCTATTACTGTTTGTTCTTCGACCATAGGGGCCTTATTTTTCTACCTTTTGGAGATTGTAAGTTGGGCTTCTTCCTACCATGTATAACATTATGACATTAAGCAATTCGAATTTGTGAACCTTGTGCAGTAGTTTATTCTTTCTTAAATGTGTCATGAGTGTAATGAAATTCAGACATAAGTCCTTCAGGCTGAAGAATTAAAACAGCATGCAATATTGCGCCATGTGCTATTATCTTATGTTAATGTGCAAGAAAGAAAAGAAACCAACACATGTATGCACAACCTAGACATGTCCTGACTATCAAAACTACCAGCACGAAATATACTCAGTCCACTACTGCAACATAATGAGCAATGTCCTCCAACCACATAATACTAAAACTGGATTTATTCATCAACTGGCCTAGCATTAAATCTACATTATTTCACAGTATGCCATTTTTCATGATAACAACTCATACAGCAAATGAATAAATCTTAAACGCAAGATGCAAATGTAACTGTCCACAATATCAAACAATTCGACGACATGGCTTTATCGAGGATAAAAGGCAATAGCTTATGCGGCTCGTGGCATGATAGTTACATTGGTGCGGCTATAAGCTACGGGCATCCACAACAAGTTCTTGCACCCGGTGTTCCCACCAGTGCCAACATCCATGCTACCTCCAGAACATAAACCATACAGCGGCACAGCCCTAGGGTTTCAGGCAGCCGAAAATGACGAACTGTGCGGCGCAGGCAAAGGCTAGGGCTTGAAAAAATGGCATACATATCAGGTAACTGACTAGCCGAGGAAATAAAATGTAGGAGAAACCACTGCAAACGTTGGGACCTCATCATTACAAGGAAAACTAGGTGCAGGCGGCAAACGGCCGCCTGCACCGTGCCCTCGTCTACTGTGCTCGGGGAAAAAGAAAAAACAGGCTTAGCTCAAACGATAATATACGGGTTCTAAAGAACAATGGCTCCCCCACTAACCGCGAAACCGCTAACCTTATCAAAAATTCAATAAGCGGGTGCAAAACGCCGGGCGGGCAGGGAAAACGACTACGGAAGCCAAAACGGCGATGGACCCATGCATATGTAAAACGGGGTTTTCTCAAAACATCCAACCGCAGCCCACAAATCCTGGAAGGAACAAGGCATGGCAAGAATGGCCTACCTGGTTACGAAGTGAAGCTGACAGGGCGAGGATAGCTGAGCCTCCAATTGACACCTGGACGCAAACACTGGCGTGATAGTCCACGGGGGTAGAGGAATCGACAGCGTAGAGGAGAAAAGACAGCTTGGTCCCAAAAAACAATAGAAAAACCAAATCCTGTCCCCGCATATATATAGAAAAAAAAAGGACGCACGTGCGGCAGGCTTTGAATCGGAAGCGGGACACAAGAGAATCGAGCGGCGAGAACTCTAGCCCATCCGCAACGGCGGACCGTCACCAGCACCAACTCACCCGCAATGGCTAATAAACTGCGTGAATCAACAAATCGGGCGTCGGCGGGGACCTCGGTCGGAAGCCAAGAGCCCAGAATCCTCCGCAACAGCGGACCTTCGACTCGGGAGCCCAACATTCTGAAACCCCCCGTAACGTCAGACCTTCAGAATATGACACTGCCCGTAACGGAGGATGAAACGATAGAAAAGTGCTCCGATACAAAGCCGGGGGAAAACCAGACCACACGTCGGATAAAAAAAGAAAGGTCAGAACCTGAAATGGTCCGCAATGTCGGAGGGCAGACTCAAGATCCGCCCACAACGGCAGTCGGGGAAATACATACCCCTTCCGATGTAGAAAAACCCAAGGCGCCCGCAACGACGAAAAATCAAAAAATATCCGCAACAGTTCAGAGAACCGGAAAACACCCGCAACGGCGGGACATTCAAACCCCATCCGCAATGTTCGGCGCGAAAAAGAAAATCAAGACCCGAAAGTCACCCGCAACGGTCGGCGCGACAAAGAAAGTCAAGACCCGAAAATCATCCATAATGGCGGGACAGTCAAGTGAATTAACTCCCGATACAGGAAAGCTTTGAAGGTATCCAATAGCAATGATGAGCTCGATTAAAGATAGGACTTTTTCAAGCATTGAAGGGGAAAAAAGATCGATTTACAGCAATCCAAAGAGCTGGAAACGTTCCAAAATCCGTAAACCAACAGTCATCAGACTAAAACCAAGAAGAAAACTAACTTATTCAAAGTAAAGGAGGGTCCAAAATTTTTTAGAATTTTGGGAAAATGTTGCAGCTGCAACAGTGCCACTAAAATGTAATGAATGAAACATTAAGTCTTAATAAAAATGAACGTCCATATGAAAATGATACAATGCACAAAATAAACAAATCTTCTGTAAATATGTTTAGCAGCACTTTCTGGATAATCCACTGCAAACAATCATGTGACATTGCATTCATTAGTCGACAATGTGATAATTAAAACAACATTATTTATCATGACAAAAATTGAACGTAATGAACTGCTATTGAGCCAAGGTTCTTACCATTTGAAAAGTGAGATGGTATTATAAAGTTAGTAATAAACCCAAAAGAAACTTTGCTCTTTGATCTCTTCATAGTAAGCTTCCTTGAAGCTTGATATTGGTGTGATAGAAGATCACATGTTCCTATCAAATGCATAAGACTGAAACCCAGGAAAGAACACTCTTCAGATATGTCTAAACTAATAGGCGATTTTATTAGTGAAGGTTGGTCAGAAATAATGCAAAGGCTAAGTATGCTTTCTAGCTGTGCATTCAAATAAGAATTGTTGATTTTTGGATCAAAGAAATCTGTGGATTGTAGATCATTTTGAACATCCATATCATTTTCATTTTCTTTAGGGTAAATTCTATTCTATGTGGATATCTTTAAAGGGAGTAGGGAAAAACATATAACTCAAAAATTATCTTTCATGGAACTGAAACATTTTTTTCCGACCAATGGGACAAAACTCATATAAAGTGAGAACTTTTCAAGGATTTAATTGATAGCAATGAAGAGACCTAAAAGACTCTACAACATTGAAAAACTCTGTAAATTCTGAAAGTTACTATTGGTTCCAAGCACTATCACTATAACCATCGAGTGTCGACCTCCTCCCTGGATGATTGCAGTGTGAAATCTCCTTGAATAATAAATTTCAAACCATAATCTTGCAATGGAAGGAATGCAAATACTGGTTGTTCAAGTTAAGGTACAAACTCTCCACTACAGTCTTAACATAATGTGAAGGACATAGAAAGTTTTCTGCTTTGTATGCCATTGTGCATAGTACTCACATTCAACTTCCAACTCACCACAAGCGAAGTAGTGCTTTCCTTACCATGTGAAACCTTTACTGGGACATTACCAATTTCCTCTCTTCGCATTATCATCAAAGAATTTGTTAGACTATCCATAACTATGATACAACGAAGACGATGAATAAATAATAATAATGATGGATGAATATCTGCAAAATTTGAAGCCAATGGCCTCATTCTTGTTCCTTCCATAAGTGAGCCTTTGAAAGGAAGGAACTATGCATGTTTCCAAACAGGACCCTCTAAATTCTCATTACCAGTGGCTATGTTTTATGTGAGAATCAAAATGCTTATTGTATTCCTAAAGAAGCTCGCAGAATACTGCCTACCTTTAGAGACATGCTAGACAATGCATCTAAAAATGGCTTAGAGATCCCTAGTGCTCTATGGTCGACTGGGGTATTCATTCTGCATTATTGCATGGAGGAACATACTCCTCTGTCATAGCATCTTTCCACACCTTCTCTTTAACTGCTTCATCACCGCTAGAAAGTGATAGAAGACAATGATGCAACATCACTCAGAAATTTCTTAGGAGGATTACTCATCCAAAATGTATATTTAGGTACTCTTACTTGTTCTTTTGCCTCATAAAATGTTTGGGTAAGCCATCTTGGCTTCTCGATTGATTTGGATGGTGTTGAAGACTTTAGCCTCTATTCCTTCAATTGAACCTATCTTACCTGAATATGATGTTTCTTCTTTTTTATCAGCCATTGGGAAAGGATGCTTATCTCCCTCCTTAACCTTTACTTAAGGATATTGAGTGTCAAGACTTCAAGGACCATCCATCCTCATCAAATTTATCATCTCAAATTATTACTGTTTTCCACCCTACTGGAATACAGATTCAGTAAGCCTTCGAGGTCTCACTGTAACCAATAAATATACCCTTGATACTAAAGGGTTCAAACTTAGTCCTCTTTTTTTCAAGCACATGAGTATAAATAGCACAACCAAATATACAAAATTGTGATACCTTAGGTTTCTCACTAGTAAGGGGGGCCCTAGTTCCTCCTATTTGACACTCAGCCTAGAAAAATTCATGTATATGGTTGTTGTACATTCTCCTCGAATGTAAAGGAGAAGAATCCATCATGAATAAAAAGGTAATAAGGAGGAAGAGCATATAGAAAGGGTACTTGCCTCAAAATATAGAAAGAGGCCAAGGCCTATTTACAAATATAAAGTCTATTTTGGTGTTAATTACTTCAGGAAGTCTTACCAAAGGGGGATTTAATAAAATAATGATGCACACTAAGAATAAGTTAAAAAAGGAAGTTAAAAATTTGAAAAATGAGTTAAATATCCAAAGGTGTCAGGAGGGATACAGGTTTTTTCTGAAAGCGATTGAACATGAAAAAGCATTTTAATCATCCACAGAGTGTGATGATGGCAATTCATGATAGGAGAAACAGAAACAAGTTATGGATGAAGCAGGTCCTTATAAAAAGGCCATTGGTAAATTTGAAGACAGGGAGGATAAATGGAAACAGATGGAGGAGCAGCTACAATTACTAAAGAAACAATATGTAAAGGCTGGCCAAACAATATGCAGATGCAGAGCCACAGAGGGAGGTCGACAGAATACAAATCAGAAAATCAAGGTTAGAAATATAGAGGCTGAGTCAAAAGAATTTTAGGTTAAGGATGGATAAGGGATACATGTGTCATCTAGCTCATGTGATGAGGTCCTACTCACAACCTTCTGTTGTGTATGATGTGTATCTTAAAATTTGTTGTCTGAAGCTTATCTTCACAATCTATTAGTACCTGATGTTGGTAATTGGGACCCCAATCCCTTGGTTGGATATGTGTAGTTAAGAGCCTTTTTTCCTTCATGAACAATAAGAACATGTTGTACTAAGCTTTATCTTTTGTAATGACTAGGGAAAAGATGGAGGGAATACATTTTAGGCCTGAACCTTCTCCTCAAGACTTGTATGAGAAAAAGATGACAAAGATGGAATAATAGGATTTTATTTCTATTTTTTAACACTAATCAGTCATAAAGCATCTCTTCTTGTGAAAAATAGATTGGCCTAAATAGGTTGCAAACTGTTCTCTCTATTCAGAGTAGACAATTCTATCTTTGTAATGAACAATGCAAGAGAGATCCATTATCCACAAAGGCTTTTTATAGGGCTCTAGATAGAGTCCCTAGGTACCTTAACTGTTTGAAAACACTCAGGATAAAATGGACTATAAGCCTCATATTTTATTTTCCAATATTATGGGAAGATCCAAGAGATGAGGATGATTCAAGATACGGGGAAGACATCATTGAATTTTTGGGGTTCAGAAGAATTGAGGAGTAGGGACAAGAAGCTAAGGACTGGAGTAAAACCCACTTACTCACCGAACTACCAGAGGAGAGTGATCTTGAGTCTTCGGGATGAGTTGCAGTAGGGACTTGCAATCCCTTCAATTGGGGGAAGATGTTGGGTTTAAATATTACCCTCTTTTTTAGTGTTCATATTCAATATTCCTATCCTTTTTGTGTCATATACCATATGATACTACAAAAACATAGGGAGGATTAACACTATTGATCAGAGAGGACTTAGGGCTCAGGAATTACCAAAGACAGGAATCATTCAGGTGTCCAAGTTAGGATGATCCATAAAATGAGGGAGGGAGGAAAAGCCAAAGCAAGATTCTAACAGAAAGGAATAAAATAAGGATTATGGCAGGCCTCTGAAAGAAAGGTAGTACTCCTAGATTCCAATATCTATATACGTCGCTTCGAACACCTCGTTCGAGAAGAAATATCTACAGCAATACATATTTATATGCATATTATACTGGATAGAGAAGTGAAACTTGCATATTTTTAACAATGAAGCTTAAAGGCAGTATCTCTTACTGTAAGGCAGTCTCTAAGGCTGGGCATCTATGGAACTAAGTGCATGGACTAAGCTTTTGTATGTTTGAAGGCTAATTGCCATGGAATTGACTGTATGGCTTTAACTATACTATGGCATAGGGGCATGGGACTAAGGCTATTATCTTAAGTATTTTGTTTCCATGGTACTGGGGCATGGACAAAGAGAAAGCTTGTCTCTAGTTTTAACTCTTTCTTCTCTAGCTGAACTAATAGAGATAGTGAAATCTCTCTCTTGTTGTTCTATCATAATGATTTAGACAACAAATTAGCTTTCCGCTAATCACCACTAGAGAGATATATTTTGTGTTCTCCTAGACACCAATATCCACACATACTTTTGGAAGGTTGTATAGGCTTTTAATGGAGGAACTACTAAGGTACTTATTTGCATAGAACTAGTGCACTATATAGAGACTATACTTTGCTTTATGGAACACTTATCTTACCCAAGAGCTTAGGAGACTATTTTTCTTATTCTCTTTTTAACAAGGGACCTAAGGTGAACGGTGCTCTATTAAAGCTCACACAAAGAGTAGAGATAGAGAGCTAGAGGAGGAGTTAGCATATGAACTCATAATATTGAAGATTGGAGTATTGAAAATACCAAAAATCATGAGTGGGTAATCTCCTGCATACCCTAGTTTTTCTTTTTCAATTGCAATTCATTAGAAATTATACCAATCATAATATATTATAGTGCATATTCAGTATTAAAATTACAAGATAAAAGCTACCCAATTTTTTAACTAATGATAACAATCTACAGATATATAAAAAATTATTTAACACATTAATATTTATGAGAGCACATATTGTGAATGATGCCACAGTTTTATGGGCAATTTAATCACATGATTCATGGGTACTTTAATAACTGCTATAAATTTTGTTGTGGTTGAATATTACAAAAATTCAAAGCAGCCAGTTAAAGCCTTTGAACCTATATGATTAACATAAGACAAAAAGCAATGTTTCTACTAGTAAGAAACAGACGATTGAGGTAAATCAAGATTTATAACAGTTTGAACAATGGCATACTCTTAATACTTATTTATTAAGAAAAACACCTTACTTCTTTGAATGAGGTCATCACTAGAATAGAGATGAACAACATCCAAGACAACTTCCTCAAACATGGTATTCACTCCCTCAACTCTCACACTATTGATTTGTTTAATAATGTTGTTTGTTCTAGTTTACCCAAGCTTGGTCACTCAAATCTGAATAATTACAAAACCATCATAAGGGTATGCATTCTCCAAGATATGCACTACAGTTCTTCATTTATGGCTTTCAAACAAACTTGAAAGGAGGCGACTAAGGGGCCAAGGCCAAAGGACATGCGAATTTCTGCTTGGAGTACCATACTACAAACCATATTTTCACACACACAGCCATTATTGAGTAGTGAGGAGTGAACAAATAGTATATATCAAAAGAAGGTGTGTTTCTAAGTCTGTAAGGAAGCAATGTTACAGTCCTTATGACGGGATTTTAAAGGAGGTGTGCTCCCATATCTGTGTAGCCTAAGTACCCTTTGTGAAAAAGGGATTTCAATCCATCGGTCATAGATTCAGAAGAATTTATATAAGGGAATTATTTTTGTTGTTTTTGTACACGTATTCTTGTTTAATAGAAGAAGTTACCATCTTTCTTACTTCTATAAACCCAATAAACTTACCTAAGGCGTTACCAATTTTCTCCATGACCTCGTCTTCCCATAAGGGAAAGGATAAATTGGGGACTGTCACCCATAAAAACATGGAAGATGGGGTTAATTATGGGAACCAAGTCACCAAGAAGAACCAGCCCCACCCCAAGTTGAGGACCCTTCTTCCATTACTCTCTTCGTATTTTCAACTTCATTGTAACGAACTATGAAAATCCTTGAAACATGGAATCTTACCAATAAATTTTTTGTTCAGTGGTCACTTATCTAGCTCATGATAGGATCATAGTTTGGCCAATCTCTGTCAAGAAAACAGATCAAGGCCTCATCTTTTAAGGCTTTAATGTTATTACAAACATATTTTGATGATACTTTCTGAACCTGGATAGAGCCTGATATCTCCATTATGAATATTCCAGCATGAGACAAATTTTGGGGTTGAGAACCATTGAGTCATTGATAGATCTAACCACATCTTTAACTTATTTCACTTAAAGAAGATAAGCACCTTTAATTGAAGAACCTGGATTTATACCCTTCAAATATGGAACATTGGATGGAGACTTTGCACCTGACTCCGCTCTGGAAAAGGAGGGAATCTAACAGCCAGAATTTTCCTTCAAAGTAGCTTATCCTTAGTGCAAGAGGGAAGTACTTGAGGCTAAGGAGGGCACCTTTATCACCATAGACACTAATATCCTGTCAGTCATGCACATCTTGCTCATCGACATACAGAAGACAGTGACTAAGATCTGTTGAGGAAGAATGTAAGCATATTTATTGTTCCAAGTGATGAGTAAATTGCTCTCCAAGGGATCTATCTTTTTTCTACAGTAATGAAATATATTCTCAATATTGACTTGCAGCTTTTATCTATGTGATGTTCCAAACTATCTCACTTTAGTGGCATATCCCTCTGTTGGGATTCCGTTCAACATTAATACCCCTCCTCTTCAATCAGTAAAAATAATAAATTCGTCAATAAATTTCCCAACACAATGGTAGAGCCACAATGTAAGTACAATTAAAAAAGTCCCAACTCAAACATTAATACCCCTCCTCTTCAATTAATAAAAATAATGAATTTGTTAATAAGTTTCCCAATGCAATGGTAGAGCCACAATGTAGATATAATTATAAAAGTGCCAACTCAACATCACAAGTAAGTTATCTCTCATTTCTATCTAGATCCATCATAATAGATGAATACCTTATAAATTGAAGTAGGGATGACCTTGACAGTCATTGAAATACACAGTCTAAGAAAAATCACAAGATATTAGACTACTGATGAATTGGGGTTCGGATTCTGTTTGGCATTCTTTAGGACTCCATAATAATTGAACTGATAGACCAAAAATGAGGAACAGAGAGGATAGGGACTTTGAGAACAACAGCTGAGAGACAAATTCATCCTGTCCATCCAGCAAATGGTCAAGGAGTCTCAATCCCATCAAAAATCAACCCCCCTACCACCATTTGAACAAAAACTTATACATTTGTCGGATCCAATAGTAGTTAAAAATATGTAGAGAACCCTAGTTTATGCCACCTATACTATTTTCCTTGAATTTTCTTATAGGTATTTTATAGGCACTTAGTATACTATAGGTGCTACAAGTTATGCTTAATATGTACTTGTATCAGCAATTAATGTTGTTGGTCCTTTGACTAAATCTACCCTTGCTGCCTATGCTACTCCACAAACGATACAAAAGACATGAATACATGATTGAATGCCGTACAAGTTCACAACTACATGATTGATAATGAAAAAAACTATGTTTCCATACAGGAAAGTATCTTGTTGTGGGAGGATAGAATTCTTTCCAAGCCAATAGTGCAATAGAGTATAAGCTTCCATAATCTGTAAAGAAGCAAACTATGTCAAGACTGAATAATATCCTACTGTGGGAGGAGGATAGAATTCCTTCCAGGCCAGATGTGGAAGAAAGCATAAACTTCCATAGAAAGCTTGCATGGTTTAAGGCCCAGTAGCTAACCCACATGTCAAATATTCCAATATGGGTCCTGGGATAATGACTGCCTCAGCTGGTTGAGTTGGAAATCAAGCAGGGAACTAAAGTTTCCTCTAAATGTGATACAAAGAATGCCATCTCCTTCTATCAGCAATGTAAGGGAAAGTTCCAACTATGATGAACCATCCAGACAATATAATCTGAGGGGAATCTAGATATTTCTATACGACGAAGATACGATATCCCCATCATAAATACCAGAATTACATTTGGGCAAAGGATTCCTTGCCAATATGCTTTGCTGCTATTAAAATCAAGTGGAAAATCAAGTGTTCCTAGCTCCTCTTCCTGAAGTTCTAGATGACCCACCATACTATTATTTTTATAGGCCAAAGGGAGCCATAGTCACCATTAAAGATAAGGAATTTGAGGCTTCCCTAGATATAATATAGGCCTCAGTGAACTCAGATGGATTCAATAACCACAAAAGAGGAGCCTATTAGAAGATGAAGAAGTATCCAAAGAAATAAGAGGTGCTCTACTTTGATCTTCCTCAAGATCAAGATTTTAACAAATATATGATAACCTTCACCATGATGAAGAGAAGAATCAAGATCCAGGGATGATGATGATGGAAGCAATTGGAAGCAATTAAATCATTTACCTTCCTTGTCTCATGAGTCACATTACCCAACAATTGGGATCAAGGTGGAATTGTTGGAACTTGGCTCTAGGCATGGCTATAGAGGCTTTAAGAAGATAGGGGGAAGGAAGGTGAATCTGTACACCACAAATGTTGGAGAATGAGTACACACACTTCTTAGTTGTTTCCATTCTTGTAAGGGATGAAAACACATCAGTTTGGGACTGCTTTAGATCTAATCTATCACTATTATGAAGATACTAATTCATTATTACAGACCTATATCAACATGTCAAAACAACCAGCAGTCATAGCCTACTCCAAATAGGCCTAAAACAATTGCATCCCTTTCTAATAGGATGAACAAACCTTAGGAATTTACGGTTCAAACTTAGAGGTCTCACGATGATCACAACTTAATCCAAACATCCTTTAAACAGTCACGGATGAGTTTAACAATTTAACAAGTGTTCATGGTTCAGATCTAGAAGCCCACAAGGTTCATAATACATATATAGAAGCCAAAAAAGTCACGGCCCTATCTACAACAGCCCACAAGGACAAGCAAGGTCACAAATGTCACGACCCAACATAGAATCGTCAATACAGTCACATATCAGCCTAGGAAGGTTTAGTAAGGTTAATTAAGGTTCAGTAGCCTGATCAAGACTATGACCCAGGTAAAAAAAATCAAAGAAACAGCCTCAACAATATACAGGAATTAAACAATAGAGAAGCAGTACCATCAATGAAGTACAAACAACCTCACAAGATCTTTGGTTGATAATGATAGTCTTCTGGAAGAATAGTTGTCACTGGAGGCTAATACAATTATGCATTGTAATTATGCCAATTGATTATTGCATTAGATGAATGTTGGTCTCGTGCCAATAGGTATCCTACGATCAATTCATAGGAACCTAGTGCATAGACCATTTTTCTCTTTGCTTAGCTATGTAGAGCTCATTTATTTTTTTGAATAATGATAAGTATTTACAAATAAGATATGCAATCAACATAAAAGAATCGATATTCAAAAAGGTGAAGACAATTAATTCATGCAACTAAAATGTAATAAAAATATCTTTTCTCAAACCCTGAATCAATGGAAACCGATTAAAACCAATCTTGATTCAAGATACAACAAATGGATAAATCAAGCATCAAATGAGAACTATAAGCATTCAAGGGACTAACACAATATTTAACCAAAATACACACGAACTTCAAAAAGCGACAAAATACTTCAAACAAAAGCAATAAAAAAAACCATAAAAATTTGTCAAGATATTCCTGTTAAACACCAACATGGTTTCAATTACTTGAATGAGCTCATTCTTGCTTAGCGAAAGCATTTTCAAATTAGTTATTTATCCTTTATTGTTAGGACATTATCTATGTAAAGAGATAGCTCCTAGGCCTAACTTTCTCAAATTCCATTGTCACTTCCTGTCACATACAAGAAAGATACAATGTAAGAGGTAAATATCAAAACATCAATATTAAAATAAGTTGCATGAAGGTAATGTAGTTCAAATCATCAATGTTACAACAAAAAAGTACAATGTAGAATCTATTTTTACCTAAAACATGACCTCAAATTCACATATAGTGATCACCAGTAAGGGTACATGGAACATCTGGAAAAAAATAAGACTCAGGAATCCTTAATGTGTATTAGATCATATACAATCTTAGGTGAAATCCAATTTCCAATTCACATTTTGGCCCTGGTCCTCATTTTCAAAATTTTCGACATTTTGGCTCTAGTCCTCATTTTCCACATCAAGTTTATTAGAGTTATTTGTTATATTGTTTTCTCCCCTTCTTTCATGATTTGATCGCCAAAGAGCTAATGCTCTTTCATATGGAAAATTGTCAACCTCATACTTTAATACATATAATCTTAAGCATGTATCCACATTTTTATCAAGCTTGTTCCTCAACTTTGACTTCAATAATGTCAGTGCACTAAACATTCTCTCATCCTCCACTAATCCCAAAATCATGGTTTGACATAAATTCGCTAATTTGAAATATTCTGACATTCTTTCCTGTAGCAATTGGCTACCACTAAGCTTAGTCCATAATCTTGTAATTGCACCATATTCTTTACTATTCGATGGAGAAAATTGGTCCCACATTGTTTTACCAAAGCCATGAGATTGATGTGTCATTTTTTCTTTATGAAAATACCTTGAATATGTTCTCCTTGTATCTCGGCCTCTGAAAAAAATGGCTCTGCAAAATCTTGATTTTCTTTATAAAGTTAGCTTCTAAATTTTTTGCATTTTGACTATGGTCCCAATATTGAGGGTATACGATAGACATGACCTCCAACAATTCATCTCGAGGAGACCGTTCTCTTATCTCTGATGATAGTGATTTTGCAATTTCTTTCAAGTTGTCTCTCACTGAAATTACAACATCATGAAATCATTCTCTTGAGACAGAGTACTGTTTGGTGGATCTTCCTATCTTTTCATTATAATAAAATGGAACCATATGCCCACAAACTACCATACATAGCATCCTGTTTTCATCAAACTTCAAAAAAATTCATGATTTTCTATATTGATTATCTTCCTCCAATTTGTAAATGCTAAATTTGTAAAAGAATCTTCCATAATATACAAATTATCCAATGCAAGACATGTTAATTTTCTTTCTCTTGTGTATTAAGCAATATACATCGTGCGACTTTGAGCCATCTTCACGAGGTTATTCATTTCATGAAGCATAGGAAGAATTCCAGCTAATGTTACTAATGTCTCTATATCAGTTAGTAGAAATAGAAGAGTTTGAGATTTTTCTACACTTGAGCGATGTTCATACATCACCCCTACCAAGGATGCATATTCATTGAATAGTGTTTTAGATGATCCCTTCAATGATATCCATCTTGTATCAACATCTTTTAATAGTTTTTTTCCATTTGTAACACCATCAGAAAAAATTTAAACTCTAAAAATCGTTTGGGACTCCGACAAAAGTATGCATGAACCTCACATACAAGATATTCTACCTTTGAAACCAATGAAAAATTGCTCACTATTTTAAATGCAACATTCATCCTGTGAGCCATACAATGAATACTGAGCATATACGGTGAAGCTGAGAGTTGCATTTTGGCACAAAGGCCATTCCTTTTTCCTTGCATTACCGATGCTCCATCTGCTCCAACACATACTAACTTTTTTGCAATCATGGAATGATCCATACCACCAATTTCCTTCAAACTATCAATAACAAGTTCATAAATATTTTCTGCTGTAGAATTTTTGGTCATTTTATGAATTCCAAGTATATAGGAATGCCTGATATGGTCATTGACCATATAAATGTTCATGCAAATCCATGAAGTATTATCAATAGCCGTAACTTCATCCAAAGACAGTGACAAAAATGTAGCATTTGCAATCTTCTCTTTCATATCGTCCTTTTCTACTTGAGCTAGATATTTTCCCCATTCCCAACCACTCGATAAAGACCAATGAGAAGACAAAAAATTTGGCACTTGAATAAAAGATAGATATTTCGTCATTTTTGGATAATCTATCATAGGACGACCATTGGATAGGAGGTGAAATACAGTGCTTAATTGTATTGTCTTTGATAACAAATTTGTTTCCATCATCTTTCCAAATTTAGATTTGATGGTTCCTCCACTTTCCTTGCGTTTTTTCTTATTTAGTAAGAATTCATTATATTCCACTTCAAATTGGAGATGTCGGCATTCGCTAAGAGATTTCCATCTGGCAGTAAGTTTATTCTCATCATTTGCAGTTTTCTTATCATACACCTTCCCAACATGCTTCTCGATTGTGTCTAACTTCATCTGTAATTTCACTACCTTTCCAAGTTTCCAACTACATGAAATGCATTTAACTTCTCGTGAGGTATCATTCTCATTTGCTGGAGGTATTGGTTCAATACATGGGTATCTTAATACCCAATCAACTTTGAATTTTCTCCCTGCGTCCCATTGGCCCTTTTTCCTTTTCTGTGAATGCACTGTGTCACCTTGCAATGAAAAATATTCAACATTTGAACTACCAATTTCAGATGGAAATGCATTTTTCTCACTTTGATAATTAGAGGAATGTATTCTACCATCAATTGTCTGGGTTTTAGATGCATTCTCAAAAGTGTTGACATCTCTCTCACCAATACCTTGCTCAAGAGAGCTTGAAGCATGAATAGGATGTGGATTATTGGATTGATTCTTTTGAAAATATGATATTACATCCTTTTGTTTTGATGTTTTATGTTTCTTTCCACAATCCATGTTTGACATCTTACTTAATATTCCAAAATTGAAATTCCAAATCGATATAGAAACCAGAAGTGAAGCCTGCATGAGAAAAATGATATAAAATTAATACAATGGCAAATTATCAATTTATATTGACCCAAATTACAATGAGTGTTTACATTGACTCTTTCAATGACTTTTAATTGACTCTTTCCCCGAAGGAGGTATAACACTGATACAACAGGAAGGTGTCAATGAAACACAACTGCATTGACTAGATTCAGGGAAAGTGGGGACTCCACTTGTTATCTCATCCCTTAATGGTCCAGCAGACATGTGGGGACTTGAATCTTGACAAACCAATAATCTAATAGAATCATAGATTATGCTCCACATTATTCTTTTGGCAAACAATCCACATAATTCAAACAAGCATGACATACATCATGTCATAAAATCCCAACATTCATGACATACACATATGTAGACTTTGTTCTATGTAACATAAAGGATCATTGCTTTATATGATGACAAATGTCTCCAATGGTGTGTACTAAATGGGTATATAATGCCCCATTTTTAACACAATTTCTATAATTTCTTATTCACCAACTTGAAATAACAAGTATTGACATCACATCAATGAAGAAATGAATAATATATCAATGAATTCTAAGCCCAAGTTGTACAACTTGCAAATGATCCTGTGTATATTTAGCCAAAATGCCTAGCTTTTGAAATATCCCCTAAGTGAATCTATGTATTTAGCATAACCTATACTTTTGAAAAGGAACTGAGGTGCTCTATCTTCATCAAAACACATTAGATAGAACACTTATCCTTCATATTTTATTTGTTATACAAAGCTAACAATGTATAGAAATTAGAGTAACAATGTCGAGCATAATATCAATCACTATACGTAACATAGATTCTATGCATATAATCCCTTCAGCATCTGTGCACACAATTCTCATGTTTATAGATTCCCATAGATTATCTGGATTTCAATTGCTAAAATCAAATTCAATTCCATGTAAGATAAAGATTTACACAGATGACTTACTCTTCCATTAGATTAAAACAAGCTAATAGATTCTATTTTCACTGTTATTCAACTCAAAGACTTCATATAGAAAATCACTCTATTTCTTATTTGATTTTTTGAGCCTGTCATACAATGTATAGATCGAGCATGTCATATTTACTTTAAGATATGGGCATGAATAACAGCAACAAGCAGTCTTAAATCCCTAACTCTAGGCACTTTCTAGGCATGAAAACATTGAAAAGAGACCTGTAGCAATTTTGGGAATCATTCATGAGGTAAACACTCTTCATATTGGGTTCTGAGTTTAATTCTACCATAAAAATTTACCTAGTACTCAAATCTAGGCAGTTTTGAGCACAAATAGTGGCCAAAAGTCATATTGCAGCCACTGAAAAAGCAATGACCAGAAGGCTGTAGCAAATTCTAGGTTGAGATTGAAAGTAGAAGTACCATCAAAACCCAACTCTAGTCTCTGAGCATAAATAGCAGTAAAAATCATCTAAACTTTAAGTCTGGCTAGTTCTGAGTTTTATGGTACAAGAGGCCCCCTACGATAATAAATGAAATTAAAAACGAGTACACATTTTAATAAGTAATCTACAAATTTCTATTAATTTGTGTAAAAGGGAATAACTAACAATTTTTTAAAACATCACAGGAATAATGATTTAGAAAAGAAAAAAACACACTTTCCAGTCCTTACCACATTTGTTTCCTCATATATCAATTTCCTGCCAATTAATGTGTGATGGTCCTTGAAGATAGGCTGTCTAACTACTAGTTACTCTACCTTATAAATCATAAAATGAAAAACTATTCAAATTTCTGAATCACATAGCATCCTCACATGAGTGATACACATGCTAGACATGGCCACAAAGCTCCTTCTGTAGTTCTCCATCTAATCACATCCTCAATCTCCTAATAATTAAACAAGTGTGCTGCAAAATTCTTGCCATGTTCAAATTCTTAACCAAATTCCATTTTATACTCTATGCAATCACTTCAACACTTTAATTTATGCCGTAAGTGTTGCTTGTTGTAAGAGCAAAATGATTCCAATTACTTGCCATAAAAAACTAACCACGGGATTTATTGATTGTCAACATCAATTCATGATGCAAGGAGTACCAAAATTGGTGGATGATGAAATATAGTCAGAGAATTCATACAAAGAACATGTAGAAAAGATCCTATGATCTGTTGATGCAATTAACTGAGAGGTCAGCCAAGGGAAATTGATTCTTATGCACCTTGGATCCTAGTTGCAAAGTTCAAACCTAGTACCAAACAATAGGTATCCCTAGGGTGACAGGCTAGGAAATTTTGCCTAGGGTTTCCTCCTGTTACCCCCTATTTGCATAGGGTTTTCTCTATATCAGTTAGTGGGAATATGTGCCACCATGCCATCTTATGACCCTTCAATGTGATGAAGGGTTCACATCTAATCATTAAAAGGCTTCCCTAAACAATATTAGTCTTCCTCCTTCCAGTATAAAGTAGCCTCAACATGTGTGCAAAGAGAGGGTGCCATGGAATTTCTAAATGCCCCTAAATATGTAGAAGAGTTCCAAGTCACTCCAAGCTATGGGAAAATTATCCTAAATAGAGCTCAATAATACAAAATCTCATCCTAAATATAGAAAAATAGAGCTCAAGAACACAAAATCTCATCCTAAATACAGAAAAATAGAGCTCAATAACACAAAAGCTTATCCTAAATACAATAGAAACATAACCCATACCTTAGCATAATAGTCTTTCCAAACTCGTCTGGCAATTTGATGACCACCAAGACCAAAGGCCTTAAACTTAGTATCCACCAGTATCTTACCAATACTTAGTTCCTCTGATGTAGGATACTGAGCAGGTTGATGTTGTACTAACCTTTGCAACCAAAAGCATATAAAACAAATTAGAACAGAGAGAGAAATCAATCAACTATTCCAAAACTCCTCTACAAGTCACATTATCATTCAAAAGATGCTTGCAGACAACAGATAGAAGAGTTCAAAGGAAGAAATTTTTTGGTATTGATTAAGTTCAGGACTGATTTAAATAAAATTATACCCACTGCAAGAGGCTATCAAAAGGTTCCCCAATGTTCTCCCAAACCTTAACAGTGATTGCATATTCAAGGAATTGATTTAAATAAAATTATAATCACTTTCTTACTCCCTCTTAAGAAGAGCACACCAACAGCCACCAATGGAATTCCACAAGTTTCCCTACTTATCAAAGTGCAGAGCTTAGTTTTAACCATCATAATCGATAAAATCAGAGCAATCAACTCAACCAACACATCTAGGAAAAGAACCAATCCTACCATTTTTTAAAATTTACTGGAGCGTGCATGTGTTACTAATGCACACATTCAAACAATGCACATGCGCTTTTATTCCATATATTTGTAAATTTGCAAAACTTCCATCACTTTTAGCATCAAGATCTATGTTTCATAAGATAATATTTAATATTTAAACATATTTCGCTCTCCTAGACATTGTCCTATTAGGCCCATTCTTTTTGTGCAAAATTACCTAATTATGCCTGAAACTTCAGGATCAAAGCCCCCATGGAGAGGGCATGTTTCATGCACAGTGGTCTTGTTCAAAGTATTTGAGGCCTACAAGGTTCATTTTCCTTTATAATAAGGCCCTTGTTTTCCTTTTCAAACATTGTAATACCCCAATTTCGACCCTTTGGAAACTTTGATTATGATTTTGTATATGGTGTAAATAAGTTTTGATTATTATGATTTGTATTAGGCCATGAGACACATATACCATGGAATTAAAAAAAACATACAACATGATTATTTTTTAACAACAACAACATAAAAGTTCCAAGGCCGATTCGGTGAGGACACTATTTTTTTTAAGCCATGGGAACTTAGAAACGTCCCAAGAGTATATGCAACAACCTACAAGCCACAATGACAACATTCTGGGAGTAGCAGTGGGAATGGGGAGTCTGAGGTGGCACTTGCAGCAAAATTGAAGAGCAAGGACAGCAAAAAAAGAGAAGGATAATGGAAATAAATTTTCCCAGTCAACTAAATATAGAAAAACTTGAGACTAAATAACAAGGAAAGGATGGCTTCGTGTGTTGTATAGAGCAAGATAAAGAGTGCCAAGAATTGTGATAGTTGAAAGATAGAATAACATCCAACGATAAACTCTTAGTTGATGTTTAGGGGGCTTTAGTAGCTTGAAAATTTGACACTTTTTCCTCATGGGAAGCCTCATATCCTAGTAAGGAGGTGGCATTCTATAGCAGAACAACCTAAATTTGGGAGGAAATCAAACTCCCCATAGTCAACTGCATTGGAGCCATTTTTTATTAAAGAAAAATAAAATAAGTTTATTTCCCTTTTTCTTATTCTAAAAACTGTTCTATATGAGGAATAATTTCAATTTATGATCTCTGGAATGTGTGGATTATGTTCAAGGCAAATGAGTAGAAAGGTTATGCACAGAAAATTGAACATACATTGATGTACTTTTCTTTCTAGCTGTAATAGAACTTTGACGAGATGGTATTTGTAATGGATTATATTTGGAAAACTTATTATGCATTATTATTGTTGGCCTTGCTAATCGTCTTCACATTATGTTATGATTAGAAATGTTAACAACCTACAAAATGGTGAACTAGAGTTCAACGAATTTTGTGGACATACTCTGTAATTTTTCCTTTAATCTTGTGCCTTGAATTTGAATCTATCAACTACAACACTTATGATTTTGATTTGACTTTCACAAAACCATGAATGTGGACACATTAAAATAATCTTACGATTTAACCACCTATTGTGCACCTGATTTGGGAATCTACATGGTATGTTGCTGTAATCTATAGAATGTATGCTTCCCGTTTGTGTGGCTGTATGATATTGGTTGAAGTATTGGGTGAGTGGATCATAGAAAAAACAAAAATCCTATAATAATACATGTTGAAACCACACACTCAACCCCTTTCATTATTGTAATGATATGGATAAAACCCTTGTTACAGGCCTCTTTGAATTAGACAGATCCCATGAAGTGAGGCAAAGTATAACCATGATACATAATTCCATAGGTAGAGCAAGAAGAAATGTACTGATGGGTAGACCATTTTGTGTCCTGCTTGTGAATCTTGGATAATTTGGAATGATGGAATTGGGATTTCTAATTGTTGGATACTTAGATAAGTTGTCTGTTATACCTTTTCCAAAAACTTAAACCATGAGATAACCAGATCCAAGTCTCTGATTTCTTAGGGATTGGCATGAAATTATACACCAAATTTCAAAACAATAAAAAAAATTACTTGACAGTCACAGTATCCTATAGGTATATCTGCAAGCAACATTAGTGTGATAAAATTACCCTCTTAAGATCACCTTCACTAGCTTCCTGATCTCTATAATTTCTTAATCCAAATAATCCATGAACAAATAGAAGAGTTTACATTCACCAGGATGTTTATATATCCCTCCTATATTTTTTACATGTTTTTATATCGGAACTTTGAGCACTACAAGTGTTTGGAGTTGAAAATGACATATGAAAATGGTATAATAGTTCCAATACATAATTGGAGTAATCAGATTCTAAGAATAGCTAACAACACCAATTAGACTGAGTTTACCAACATGGTAATGAAGATTACATAAAACATTATCCATGACTCTTTTCCACCTAGAATGTTTCCTGAGAATAAGAAGTGGTTATAATTTACCCTTGATACAAGGATATGTAACCAATTTATATATGAAGAGTACATAGTGATCAGAGTCTATGGTTTTGAGGAAGATCCTTACCATCTCCTAGCTTTTGTCACACCTTCAATTTTCGTAATGGAATATGTAAGGAAAATATTTGTAGTAGATAACATGCATTTTTTTCATTTCAGACATCAATGAACTTTCATGCTTCCAAAAGATATATGACCCTTCCAAATTAAAGGTTGAAATCTATACAATACCTGGAAGTTTTCTTACATCGGTTAAATTCAAGGAAAGCAAAATCTAGTCCTTATGATCCTCGTGATATTATCTTCAAACAAAGAATATAAAACAATAATTCCTATCATGAATATGTTCCAAGGCCAGAGTGGGATAGGATTGCTAACTTAGAAATTTGGGATGAGGTACTATAAGTAAAAACGAGCATGGAAGAACAAAGGGTTTCAGAGAATCAATCGGTACAGAAAAGAGGAGTTGAAGAGCTCCATAAAAGTAATTTCAGCTAGTTTTGATTTTATTCCATGTTTTTCCCCTGATTTTCAGCAAAAATAGGGATCTGTTTGATCAGTGCACTCTCATCTCGTGGAGATACATTCATCTCATAATCATGTTAGAGATGTGAGAAATTGAGAGATATTGTCTCTTTCAATTGTACTTCATCATTGTACATTGCTCTCTTGTCTAGAGCGCTAGGGATCTTGTGTTGATACATGCATGGCATTAGGGTTAGGGTTTGCCTTAAGAAGACAATGGAAGCTAGGATTTTGGAGAAACCATAGAGGAGCAAAGGGAGCATTTGTTCTTTTGTTTCTTATGAGATAAGAAGACTAGGGTTTTGTGGCATTGGAAACCCTACTACTACTTGGATGATTGATGTGGAGAAGATAGAGACAGCTTTATTGTTCGACAGCCTACACACTTCAGCACTGGATGCTTGCTCTATGAAACAAAATTTTTTCCAACTTTGGCATCTTTACGAAACCGAGCTAGAGGGGTACTTCATCTCCAAATACACCATCTCCTACAAGATCAAAGGATGGTTTTTGTCTCTTTAGGAAGTATCAAATATCTTTATCCACTTTCTTTTGCTTCTTTAAATAGAAATGCTTGGCACTATTTGCTTGGATGATGTTGAACCCTGAATACAAGGTTCCTTTTGTTTCTCTCCTTCACTAGAAAGGAGTTGTGTTTGGCGGGCTGGGGAAGGTGGAATGTTATCAGATTGACATGCATCTTTTTTTCATGGAGCCTATGTTGTGAAATAAAATTTCTTAAGATAGAACTTCATTCAACCCAAGAGAAGTTTTGACATTTACATCAGATCCAACAATCTAGAATTTAGCTAGGAATGCCATTTTTAGGAAGGATCTGTTGAAGCCAAAGCAGACATGCTACCTCTCTTTGCTTATGTAGGAAAGAAGATATGTGTATCAACTCTTCGGTTGGGGATTTTAAAAGCATCATGTACATGTATATTGACTTATAGTGAACTATATGATGCATTTTCAACAAAACAAATTGAAAAAAAACCTATAAATTCTCATGGCCTAATATCATATTTTCACAAAGAAATCAAACAAAAATTGGAAAATTTTCAATAATTCCTATGGCTTTATATCATATTTTGAAGAAATTGAAAGATTCGGGGATTAACGAATAGGAATCAGTGTTGCCCTTGCCACAAATTAAGTAGTTGACAGGGGAACTCTCAAAGACACGGAGCTTCTTGTTGCTACCTCGTGGAAACTGGTAAATGGATGAAAGAAACGACCAATGAAAACAGAGGCAGGAGGATAGGGTAGGGAAGAGCAGACGGTAAGAGTAAGAGAGGGTTTGACCTCCCCAATTACAGTTTTTACTTGCCAAGTCAAAGAAGTTCAGTGCAGAATTAAATTTCGACACTATGGACATTGAAGAACTCAGAGCAAGGGCTATGGCTTCCATGCCTAACAACAAGAGGAAGAGAAAGCAGTCACCACTGCACCCACTCTCATATTTGAAATTTATTTCCACAAATAATTTGTTCGACAGAAATGGGACATAACTACAAGTTTTTAGTGCACAATCCGTTCCATTATGTGGTCGTAAGGAAAATGATGTCTTCTTATCCAGTTTACAAGATCTACATCCTGCTATTAGATCTCCTGCAGTAGAAGAGAAAGATGATAACCTTGTGATTAGATTCTCTGATGGAGAGTGACAGTGAGGGTGAAGAATAGAGCTGGAGAGTGGATCGAAGTGAGAAAGATGGATCATCAAGGGAAAATATAATTGGTACTTCTACAAGCCAATCACTTGCATCTTCTTCATAGATGGCTACAACAACATCGCAACAAACCCCAGGGATGTGGAAATAAAATGGTTATGGTGCAGAAGCAGTTAGCTAAATTTCGTACAACCATGTTAAGTGCAGTGCAAGCCTATGGGGTGAATTCTATGGGGTCTGGAGTGGGTCCACCTCAGCATTCATCCTGTAATAAAAATCCTATTGTTGGTCACAATGGTTCAATTGGCCAGAAACATGCTTTCAAGCCTGGCTCATCTGTAACTAAACCTAGTGTCACTGACTTGGAGAACTTGAGAAATCAAATTGAAACAAAAGAGAATGAATTGAAGCTCCAGAGGCATATTCAATCAGGAAAGGGACAGGATACAAGATCAATTCCAAGTGGAACCACTAGTACAAGTGATCAATTTTGCCACGGAAAAATGTGGCAATATCCACGGAAAAGCGTGGATATTGCCACAGAAAAGCATTTTTTTTCCCATGGCAGTCATTTTGTCGCAAT
Organism: Pseudotsuga menziesii; assembly: GCA_001517045.1. NCBI lineage: Eukaryota > Viridiplantae > Streptophyta > Pinopsida > Pinales > Pinaceae > Pseudotsuga > Pseudotsuga menziesii. The sequence goes on from LPNX010095914.1 coordinate 301,117, forward strand.
AGCGACGACCCGTTAATTGCGTGGCAAGAGCGACGACCCCTTCCCGTCGCTATACCCACACAGTGTCGTCGCTATATCGACGGTGAGTGAAATTTTTTTTTAAAAATATTTACTTGCTGCCGTCGCTATATCGACGGTGAGTGAAATTTTTTTTAAAAAAATTTACTTGTTGCCGTCGCTATATCGACGGTGAGTGAAATTTTTTTTAAAAAAAATTTACTTGCTGCCGTCGCTATATCGACGGTGAGTGAAATTTAAAAAAAAAAAAATTTACTTGCTGAGCCAGAGGAGAAAGGATCTCATGTCAGTGGCAGCAAAGCTCACATATTGCTGCCGTCGCCAAGAAATCATGGCCCCAACAATAAATTGCATCAACTCGTAATATTGTGACAAAATATTGCAATATGTTCAATAGATCACAATAGTTTCAAAGGTCTCAAAAGATTGTGAATTTTTCGTAGTTTTATGTGAGCAAGTTGAATGTCCCATGATATATGTGCAACAGATCTTGAAATAATTATAACAGATTGAATACCAATATCATTACATGCAGGTATGCATTTACAACTAACACCTAGAAAGCTAGTTTAGTAAGGCTGAAGTAATCCTTCTAATTTACCTGTGGAAAGTTTTATGATCCAACCACTGGGTGTTATAAGGGAGATAATATATAATCTTGCATGGATAAAGGAAAGGACCGCTACTGATGAACAGAACCATCATATAAAATGACAAGTAAGCTTCACATAGAAACTGTTAACGAAGATAGAAAATAGCTAAAAGGTATCACTTCTGTCCGAACAAACTTTAGCAAAGGGCTCGGAGAAGGAAGACCAAAAATACTGAAAAAAAATTCACATTTTCAAGGCATTAATCATGTTGAATGTCCTTGTTATATTTCATTTTCTACATTAACAGGTTTAGAGTTTGAATTAAAAATTTGAACCCCCTGCAAAATTTTGTACTATTTAGTATTTATTGCAATCATTTTCCAGTTCTTCATGCTTGTAGAACAAGATTCGAATACAGATATAACTTTTAATATGATTCAGTAGGGAAAATTCAAAAAGTTGTGACAAAAAAATAAGTATGGCTCCAATACAAAGTATACAGATTCTCATAGATACAAATGTATGCTTTTTTGTAATGCTATTAGTTTTGAATAAATAGAGTTGTGTAATTGAAAGCATCGTTTTCCTCACATGCTAAATCAATGCTTTTGCTGAGTTTAATCTTTGAAGCCTGCAATACAAGGAATCACATTGGAATATTAGTGAGTTTCATTGGTATCAGAATGAGCAATGAGATTCATCTAACCTATTATTTATTTGCCATTGTTATTCCCATCAACACCACCTTTGACATTGTGAATGTACTTTGCTCCCTCCTCCAGTGTATGCAATCCAAGTGTTGCAGATGACTCCTTAAGAGGGATCACCATCAACAAAAGTGATTGATTCTAGAAGCGGTGCAATTAAAATACAAGAAGTGATCATTTGAAAATGATGAAAACTCTCAAATTAATGTAATTAAAAGGTGAGGAATACAAGGGTTCAAATCTGAAAAGCTTCAAGGAAATGCTAGCCCAGGGGTATTCATCTTCCTTCCCAGGAGTATCTAATGTCTTACCTTCAAGATGAATACCAGACACTTTGCCAGAAAGCTTGGTGCCAGTGCCACGGAAAATGGCTTCAGCTGATGTTAGGATTCTCTCTCCATGATCAAGAAGCATACCAGAATACCACTTAAGAAAAAATTCACCATAAGTAAGATAGAAAAAGGTAAGATGCAGCTACACTAACTAAAGGGAAATTTACCCCAAAAAATGTATATACCTTATCATAGCACTGAAATGCTCCAATCCCTGGGAATTTCCATGTGCCATTACTCTCAGGATAAGATGGATAACGCAGCTCTCCAGCAGGTCCCATTCCCACTTGAATTTCCTGTATTATCATGGACAAAGTACACCCATGTTAGACACATTTTTATTCTAGTTTCAAATTATGGGCTTTGACACAACCAAAATTACACAGCTCAAAAAAACTCTCAAATAGATGAGCACGCTCTAGGGATAATGATATTTGAATAAAAACAAGGAACTGTGATAACAAACTGGACTAATACAGATCAGGGAGTTTGGACATAAAGATAAACTTTCGATATCTAACACGTGTAGCATGCAAAATAGATACATGATAGTCTTGGCTCATTCGAACAAGTTGGACAAGGTTAAACATTTTTCAACATAAGTGTATTGCATTATGTAAATGCAAATAGGGAAAGAACATTTTAAAATCCTTCGTTTAAGACGGCAAATGGAGCACACAGTTTTCATACCAATATGAAGGCTTTTACCCTATAACATAAATATAGAACAGTCAACATTGTTTTTTTCAAGCTGGATAGATGCCTCATGATATCTTCAGAGCTGGATATATCCAAAAAGACTAGATCGAGAAAAGTACTTCTAAGCTGTTGGACCGAAATCTGTATGGATACATAAAAAAGAAGCCCTCTTATCATAAAAGCTAGGGCCAAAACAAGTTATAGCAATCTCAGCTTAATGATATGTCTTATACAAAATTCATGAAGACAAGTTTGGTCATGGTACTTGCTCAGAGGCTATCATACATGGCCAAATGGAAAAGAGGCCCAGTGATCATAAAAGATAGGGATACATCGAAATACGTGGATCATCCAATCTTGATCCCAGGATTGCGCACTAGCAATATGCAAACTATGATTCGAGAAAATTTGTATCCAAATTCAGTGGCAAAAGACACAGGTGAGTAAAAGAAAGCAAACTCTGGTAAAAGTGAGGTTGGGGACAAACATCTGTTGAAAAAATGAGGTTGGTGACAACTTAATCAGTATATCAACTCTGGTAAAATGAGGTGCAACATGGAGCATAATGGAGCTATCTAAGACTCCAGTTCAGACAGTGAGCATGTTGGGCCAGGTCTGCCCAAAAATTGAGATCTTGGAGATTTGGAAGAGGCAGAATAGAGATTCAGAGCACATAATCAACAGGGCCTTGGTCTTCCTTAAGGATGTACGCGATCATTGTGTGCACAACCAAGGTTTGAATCTCCCATGGAGAAGGTGTGACTCTCCCATAGACAAGCTTTTCCCACCTTTGGCAATCTTCTTTTCAGTTGGACCCTGGTACAAATCCTAGGCAAGTTTTCCTAAACAAGATTTGCCTACTGTGAGCAATCTTCTTTTTGTTGGAGCCAGGCGCAAATCCTAAGCGAATTTGGTAGAATACATGCCAACCTGTGCTTCGCAGGGATCTTTCAATTTCAGCTAGGATGGGGTTCTTGAGTTCGTGACCCAATTGGCAATAACCTAGAGATATCCCAAGGCACAGTGAGATCTTGGAAGACAAATAAGCATCCAGATAGAGCCTTCAGCAACTAATAAGCAGAGGGATAGTGAGCAGAATTTAGTTTGAGCCCTTTAACATTGTAAATGCATGTTCAATTGAACGTGTATTTCTAAAATATACCAAGGACAAATAAA